>RJWM01003830.1:0-108255 GCA_004363535.1 Dasyprocta punctata | reverse complement strand
CCAAGAATTAAGTAAGCTGACAGAAAAAATAAGCTATACTCTCCACCTTAATTTATTGCAAATCCTTCTCAGTGGTCACTATGGCTCAGAAAAGAGGGCAGTATGAAGTGAAATAGAAGACGTTTCTGAGTGAAAAAGAAGCAAGATGGTGTAAACAATAATTCAATACATCTTTGTGTTACCTGTTCATTGCTGTTTCAAAATGCCTGAGAAAATCTAGTTAGGAAAAAAAGGAGGCTTATTTCCCTCACAGTTTTGCAAATTCAAGGGCATGGTACTGGTATTGGCTTAGTTCTACTGAGGCCCCTAAGCAGATGGTAGATAGCAGTTGGCAATAGCAGAAGCATATTTCTCAGCAAGCAATCACACCTTTAACCAGACAGCAGAGAGCAGAGGAGGATCTAGGCTTGGTTCTTTTATAATAACCCTTTCCAAGAACTCCAGGGTAAACAAAAGGAGTACCAAAGGCTCCCTGAAGAACTGTCTCATGACTTCAATGATTTAAGGACCTTCTGGCTGGGTCTGCTCCCCAAAGGTCCTACCACCTCCCAGCAGCACCTTCTTGAACACCAAATCTTTAAACACAGTGCACCCTGTAGGTACCCAGACCACATTCAAAGCATTGCAACTGTGTAGAACCCTTGATTCTTAACTATATTACTTTTCATAAAATAAGTGGGAAGAGGATTCTTCCTTGCCCTGGTAGTACTAGCCTGGCCATACAACCTGCTCTGGACGGTGAGGGGCTATGATGAAGGACGGAGTGGCAGGAGTACTGAATGTGCTCGTGTGGTTAGGTTGGTCTGTGCCCCTCTGCATGAGAAGATCCTGCCTGGCCCCTCTCCTTAGCTCAGGATCTCAGGGTGTGACGCATGTGCAGTATGCCTGGCCATGGGTCATGGCTTCCAGACAAACAGCAAAGCTACAAATGAGAACTAAGTGTGTGGTGCTGTAAACCCCTGGGATTTGGGATCTGTCATTGCAGAAAATACAAACATATCTCAGATACCTTTTATGATGCCACAGAGACATGTTTAGGGTAAAATGCCATAAAAGGGATTATAAGTCAATAATCTTTGAAATTTGTCTTATTGAAAGTCTACTAAATCCATGAACCTGCTGATGGGAAGACTTTTCTAAACTCATTTAAAAGTATCCATTTTTGTTGACCCCAGAAAAACACTTGCTCAAAGCTACATGTCGGGGGAGATAAATGACCAAAGCCAAAACCGCCTTTACTGTTTATCAATATGCTCACTGCAGACAGCAGCAGAATTTGAATATTGAAATCTCTGTTTCTAAAATAAGAAAGTGATGTATTCAAGCCTGGGCTTATGGATAACTAAGTATAACAACACGTAAAAAGCCTTTATCTTTAAAACAAGATTAGATTTTTATTCCTGTGCTGTCTGTGAGGTCTCTCTGGGTTTGTGTATCTACACTTTCAAAAGTGCTTTAATTTCTCTTTCTTATATGATAATCAATATATTTTTAATATGACCTTCTGTATGGTAAAAATCATGGAATGCCTTTAAATTTGTTATATCATATGAATAAAACATTCAGTTGACTCCACCTTCAAACAAAGATAATACTGAATATCAGGATGTATTCAGATTATTAAGAACTATCTTATTTACTTTCTTGTTGCTGAGACGAAATGCGTGATACTTGCAAATTAAAGGAGGAAAAGTTTCTTTTAGCTCACAGTTCATAGACAGTTGGTTCTAAGGCAGGGTGGAATAGCAGAGGAAAAGTTGGCTGACTTCTTGCCTGGGGGCAGGAAGCTGAGAGTGATCAAAGGAGGTGAAAGAGAGATGCATCCTGCCAGCCCACGCCCCAGTGACCCACTTGTCTGACCAGGCTTTACCTGTTAGCATCACATTTAACTGTAAACTCGGCAGTGGACCAGTGCACTGATAAGTGTCATGCCTCCATGGTCTGGTCACCTCCCCAACGCCCCCCCGCATAAGGGCATGAGGCTTTGGGGGCTGTCTAGATATAAACTATGGCCGATACACATTATACACATTCTCGGTTTATTGTGTTTCCACCCCACTGAGGATATGAACTAATTAAATGAAAAAGAAAGAAAGAAAGAAAGAAAGAAAGAAAGAAAGAAAGAAATGGTTTTATTCTTATATTTTCTAAATCACATTCTCTTTTTCTTTTCTATTTAGTGATCACTTTGAATCTTATATTCTGTGAGAATGTATCTAAACTATAAATCTGGCAAAAGACACATGATAATTTTCTGGTGTATCCTAGCACATGTGTCAGGTCTTGGAACATTGGTATTATATCTGTGTATTTCTTGGATGGACTATATGCCCAAAATTCGACCAGAGATGAACCAAGGAAAAGGCAGCCTTCACACCTTTGGGGGTGGATACGTTGATGAGAGGTCTTAGCATATCCGCATATTAGACTACAAAGTGGAGTGCCTCTCAAAATTCCTCTGAAATGCGTAGCACAATGAACAAACTCAAAATAAAATCAGTATCCTATTCTATTGCCAGCTTGCAATTCTGTTTCAGTTTTTTAATTATTAGAAATTTGGGCTTTTTTCTGGAAATTATTTTAGTTCTGCGAATTTTTAATCTAGATCAGTAAGCAGCAACTCGATATAGAAATGGAATCAGATCATAGGAAACTAATTTCAGTGGCAAGTGTGTAAGTGGTTTATTCTCAAGATAGTGGGTGACACACACCTGCCCCAGCGGTGAAAGGGGGTGGGAGGAGGCCGTGCTGCTCACATTCCGAGCAGACGGCTTGCTGGAGGAGTTATCAGTGAACGTTCCGGTCTCAGATGTCACTAACAGTCCCAGACTTGGCACGCATGCTAATGATGAGCGTGAGCTGGCACTGTAGCTTGATCCATTTGACCTTTGAGGATAGAAAGTTGGGATGATTTTGAAGCATAGAAAATCATTTTAGATGTTTACCTTTTTAACTGTTTTTGTAAACACATATGTAACAAGTCTAATAATGTGCCTTTTAATGATGTGCCTTTTAGATTTGATTTGACAATCTATCAATTTGTTCGAAGGGAATATTCTTTCCTGAAGTATCAGCTAATGACCTACAAAATACTATGCAGTACATAGAAACAGAATTAGTATGTTCAAAGTAATGTCAAATCCATTCACTCAACTAATCTTTTCAGTTGACCTACCTTACTTAAAATTCATTCAACAGAGACTGTGCATTTTCTCTGGGAAAGGTAAAGTATTTGATAGGATGGATGACAGAAATGCAAAAAAGACATACTCCTTTCCAGAACTTTTAGCTTCATAGTCAAAGTTTACAACCTAGGACAGGATTGACAGGAATCTTAGAAAAATGTGACAGCAAAACTAAATAAAATCTTTC
Organism: Dasyprocta punctata; assembly: GCA_004363535.1. NCBI lineage: Eukaryota > Metazoa > Chordata > Mammalia > Rodentia > Dasyproctidae > Dasyprocta > Dasyprocta punctata. The sequence continues at coordinate 104,883 of RJWM01003830.1, read as the reverse complement.
AAGCTCGAGTAGGGAGTGTAATGTCATAAGTTGGGTAAGATACTGAATCCTGATTTAGTGTTCTCATTAATACTGCAAGAAGGATAAATGAGTCATTGATAGAAAAATGGATTCACCTTGAGACCATAATGTTAACTGAAATAAATCAGATACACAAGCTCATGTCACATGGTTTCTCTTATATGAGAAATTCAAAATATAGATAAACAGCAAAATAAAGGGAAACAGGAAGTAGGGGGATAGATCTTTCTTAAATGGGAAGGAGATCAAGAGATAGAAGGGGAAGGGAGGGGAAGAGAAAAGGATGAATAAAGGAATTAAAATGTAGTACACAAATGTACTAACTCCACACAAGGAATGTAAACAATATGTACTGAAAATATGTACTAATAAAAAATTTTTTAAAAAATGATGTACCTTTTTAATACAAAGTGCACATTTTAACATGTATATTTTGGGTAAATGTACTAAAAAGAAAATAAGGATGTTTTTAATATCACTGACTTTGGGGGAAAATTTCAAAAATTACAACGTGTTTGTTAAAGGACATTTAAGAACCAAAGGCAAAAGCAATGATGAATGGGTGAAGAGGGAAGCTGAGTCCACTCTGGGGAACTTTAGTGAGCGATAACAAGACTGTAAATTTAACCAGATGTGTGGCTCAGGGCCATAGTACCCATCTACACTTGTTGCCTTAGGTGAAGTTGTTGGAACTCCAGTTCTGGATTTGAATGCTGGGTTACCACTTAACTGTCTGGTATCTTACAAGTTTCTTCAATGCCTTAGACTTGTTTTATTCACTCTTTTTGGCGTCTTTACCAGATGAAAGGAAAGAACAGAAAACAAAACAAGTTAATAACTCAATGTTGTCATGATTGACAGTGCAATGAAGAATCTAGGACCTGGGAGCATTCTGGAAACTTATGAACAAGTGATTATGGGAACAAAAACAGATCCAGTAAACCAAGGATATTCACTGAACTTGCAGTTAGTCTTGGTGCAGTGAATAGTTCTGGAAGGTCCCCCAGAGACTCTCATGTTAAAGCCTGGGTTCCAGCGTGGAATTCTTGGTAGGTGCTGGAAACCCTAAGAAATGGAACCTCCTGGGATGATTTCAGTCATCAAAGCAATGTGAGATCCTGGTATTTTCCTCTCTTTTTTATTCCCAGCTGCCAAGAGGTGAGTAACTCGCTCCATTAAACGCTGTCTGCTGTAATGTGCTGCTTTGCCACAGGTCCAAGAACCGTGAGGCCAATCCATGATGCACTGCTACCTCCCAAACTGGGCGTCGGAATAACCCTCTCCTCCTTATAGGTCAATTATCTCTAGTATTTCTCACAGGAATGGAAACCTGAGAGACATTCATAGCTAATAGATTTAGATTAGTAATATAAAAAGAAGAAACGAAGACACAGCCAGGAATTAAAATCTAAAGCTAAAACTTTTTTTGTTAGAAATACTCATTCAAGAGTCCATCTAGATCTGCTACATCACCATTCTATTACTAAGTCACTCTCGGGTGGATGACAAGTACGTTTTGGCTGATAGTAGGAAAATGAAGCAAGTTCACTGTCTAGTCAAAGGGGTTTTTGACCTTTTTAAAGTTTTCTATGTGGCATCAGATTTGATAGTGGGAAAAAGAAACTTCAAAAAATGCAGAAACCTTGGTTGTCTCTCCATCCTCCTATGAATTTTCAGAGTAATCCAATCTTGGCCTGTTGTGCAATCCTCCACTGATGTCTGCAATTGTTCAAAGCAGCTGAGGCCATGGGGCCCAGTGGTCCCACAGCGCACAGACTGATCCTGTCCCGCTGTGATGTCTCCACACACAGGCTCCGGGCTGAGCGACTGAGGACCAGTTTGGTCTCGCTCTTGGCAGTGGCTGAGTCCAGGGCTTGGCACAGGCGAGCGCACAACGATCATTATGAATCCCATTGCTTGGCATTGTTTTCTATGGTGTTTTTCCAAGCAATTTGCATTTTTATTAATTCCCATTCTCCTAATTGCCTGTCCAGAGTCTTACCACATATTACATCACTGGTACGTTTCAGGCAGTCAAATTTGTGATATATCAACATACTTTCTATGGTTTCCAACTCTCTCTCCTTCCTCTTCCCCTTAGAAGTCCTTGCTGCTTTTTAAATATAAACTGCTTTGTAAGGGCAAATACAATTTTTAAATTAAGAGGCTCAATTCTCCCTGTTGAAAATATGGGACTATATCCCCACCTTTTTCTCAGAGCATTTAGTTTAGATACATTGAATTTAGATGGTCTTCCTCTGTCTCTTTCAAATGTATGTAAATCTTTTTAAAAGTTAAATAAGTTCTTAGGTTTAGGGCTCAGGGTACTTTTTCCTCCAAGGGACTGAGAGCCATCCTTTGAAATGTAGTCATTAGAGGAGACAGCACATGTATCTTCCAATGTGCTCAGAAAGTAGGAGTCCAATTTCAGTGGGCATCACATAAACATATCAGAGGTTTCTTTTACTTTGAATAAAACCACTAACACACTTGGTCACTACACCTCACCAGATGAATCTAGGATAAGTTATTTGTGACACATGGAACTGTCAAGTTCTCTGCCTTGAGAACAAATATTTGTTTATCTTGAGAACATGTATGGAAAGGATGTACCTGTTTGGCTCTATAAAACAGTGAAGTTATTTCTTTCTGCTTTTTGAATCTGCTAGAAGATTGCCTATAATGCAGCCCTTGTTTAATGCTGATTTAATGATAAAATTGTTTATTTCTTCTTTCCCTCTGTGGAGAGGTTTTCTGGGATTGAGGAAAAATTTTCAGTTATTTTCCCTCAACACTATCTTTGTTTGTCCCCAAATTCACTTGCGTCTTAGCTGGCCTCTACTTACTGCTTGCTATGCACCTGTTTTAATTCTTACAACTCAATGAAGAAATTTTTAAAAACCACTATTATATAGCTGAGGGAACTGAGACATAAAGGTGTTGGTAGTTCTCTAAAGCTATTTAGCTTTAATCTGCAAACCCAGTGTTCTAAATCCTTCTCTGCTGTCCATAAACACCATCCTTCCAACCACTGTACTATGTTGCCTCTTAGAAAATTCTCATTCTTGAGTCATTAAAATTTGTCCCTCAAAGATCAAAGTGTTCATGTGCCTTAGAAAACTGAGCTACAAGTCTTTGGATTTCATAAGGGGCCAAAGACTGAGACTTGGGTGTGATGTGAGCTATCATTGTGGATCCTGATGTCTTTACTAGAAACCTCTTGAGTGGACAAAAATAACTAGCAGTCGAGGGAAGAGCATGTCAGTCATGATTCAACACTAAAGTCTGTGACAGACAATTTTTATAATTACTTCTCATATGAGAGTGTCAAGGAAAGCATGAATATTGTCCCTGCTTTAAATATGGAGTGTTACAATGGAATTTCCTCTAGGTTGAATAACTAACATGTGACAGGTAACTCACATGTTCTTAAGACCATTAAGAAAGTTAATAACAGAATTTTTACCCTTCAGCAGAATCCTTTCAGTGTCAGTTAAAAAGACTGATTGCTAATTCTTTTCATGGGAAAGCTTTCTTAGTATTTTTTTTTTTTTTTTTTCGGCACTGGGGATCAAACTCACAGCCTCATGCCTGCCAGGGCAGGCGCTTAAGCCACTGAGCCAAACTCCCAGCCCTAATTTTTTGAGGCAGGGTCGCACTATTTAGCTCAGGCAGGCCTTGCGCTCGCGCTGTAGCCCAAGCGGGCCTGGAACTCACACCGCTCCTCCTACTTCAGCCTCCTGAGTGCTGGGATTAAAGGAGTGCGCCACCACGCTCTGCTACCTTTCTTAGTATTTTTAGCAAGAGTCTCATGAAGTGTCTCATGTGATTCTTAGGAGAGGGTGCATCCAGGGAAATGCACGAGAGGGATTGTGAGTGATGGAGTGGCTGCCAACACATAACCAGAAGGCGGGGATGCACATAACCAGAGGATGGTGCTGCAGCCATGCTGGGGAAATAGCAGTGAGACTAAGGAGCGGTTTGGGTCCCTCTTTAGGGGAGGACCTTGGGACGTTGAAGAGAAGCACATCAGGGATGATACGGGGAGGTGGAGCGGTCAAGGAAAAGCTGTGTTAGTTCAGTTAGAGGACAGGGCTGGAGCAGGAGGGGAGATAAGAGCAGGTTTGGAAAGCAAAGATTGTCCTTTTAGTTTGTATTTTTATGTTCGCAACAGACTAGAGGCGGGTAGATGGAGGGGTGAGTGTGCAGAGTGCTGCGCTAGAGAACCCGACATAGTAGGAGGGGCCGGGAGAGTGGAGGTTGGAGAGTTTGAGCCCGGAGTGAGCCTTGTCCCAAATACAGATGAAGGACGCGACAGAGAGAGAAAATCTGTGAGGGAAGGGGAGGCAGCGTGGGACACTCGGGGCTGCTCAGCAAAGCCTACTCCGCAGGTCTAACTGGACTCTAAATTCCGAAGACCACACAAAAACAGCTTCTCATTTATAATTAGCCAGAAACCAAATTATTTATTAAACAAAACAATTTTAGATTATAGGGCAAAGAGGCACTCTGGTAAAACAAGGGAAAATAAAACAGTTTGGATGGTGTACTCCATAGAATCCAGAAGAAATAACTGAAATATGTTAAGTCTTGAGTGGCTTTGAGAATCTCACCACGTGTGGAAAGAATGAAATGATGATGACTCATGGAATGTTAGGGATGAAATGAACCCTGGCCCCAAATGTCCGTTCCAGGTCTCAGTTCACAATGAAGACGGTGAGATGCAGGGGGAGCCGAGGCAAGGCTCCCCGCCAGTTATGTGTGTGCACGCAGCAGACTCATTCTCATAGGTCCTGGAGCTTTCTGTGGCTTGGGTTCAGAAGTTTGAACAGGCCGTGGACTGTCATCTATAATGTTAATTTTCAGCTTAGTCGAAGGAACTAACATCTGTTCGTTTATCTGTACATTTACACCCTAAAATTCAAATAACCATGTCTAAAATAGCCATGGCTTTAAATCTGTAGCAGTTTCCTTGGCTTTGTTGCAGATTTTCTTCTCAATATAAAATAATTCTTTATTGGTTTTTTTTTTTTTGATGGACAATTTCATGGAGTGAAAAAACTGTATGTGACCCCTTTTCCCAACCCAATGGCTACTATGAATTCTCTCTCTTTGGATTTAATTTTTTCCTTCTTTGGAGGGGACTATAATACTCCTATATCGTCTGTGGTTTTAGAAATTTTGCTAAGAGTTAATAATGGTCACAGATTAATGCTGCTGGCTAGAAAATTTCCTTGCTATTTGTAGTTTGATGATTCTCTGGAAAGGATTTTAAAGTTGTAGAATAAAATCTCTGGTGGATATAAAACAGAATAGGATTTCCAATGTGTGGTGATCTGAAGTAAGCTATTTGCAATCAGGGCATGGGAAAGTCTTTGGGTTCAGTAAAGTGTGGCCCCAGAGGCTGACTAGTGATTCATTTTCTCTTGCAGGAGGCACTGTAATGAGAAGATTGAGCTCCTCTGCATGCACGAAAGGGTTGGGCCTGTGATTTGCCTAAGGAAGGGTAACAAACAACAATAGGTCCCCTTGATGATAATTGCTCAAGATGTTATGGAAATTGCTAATAGTTCTACCAGCACAAAGAGATGATAATATCACAGTCATTAGAGTGGAAATACAAACTTTGAAATGAGCTTAGCTTTAATGTGTTTTCCGTCATTTTGTAGCTGAGCATTCTTGGTCTAACCATTTAACCCCTTTGTACCATTGTTAAAGTTAAAATTCTGTTCAGTTCTAGAGTTTTATGACCATACAGCATGTGATTTATTAATATCCTGAGAAGGGTTAGAAAGGAAGAAAAATCAAGGTGATATACTGAGTTCAGTTTGTTTTTTTAATGTAGATAACGCCCTCCTTTCTTCCTAGTATTTGCTCTTCGGCTGTTTATTCTCCATATGTAAGATCACACTGAGAATAAGTCAAAGAATTTGAAATCTAAGTGATTTTAGTTTGTAATTTACTTATCTTTGTAGTGTGCAATTTGCTTTACCTTGTATCCTTATATACTACTATGATTGGGATTTTGGAAATGAAAATGAAAATACATGGGTAATAAATTTAGTTCTCTAAGTGGATGTATGACGGCACTTACAGTGTTGTCTCCATTTTGAGAGGCTGAGTTCCTGGAGGACAGGCTCCATCTCTCGCTCTTGAAAATTTCTCTTATGGAATGGATTCTTAGTCAATGTCTCAAACTTTTATAAAAGTTCCAGGGGAATAAATTATACTTCTCTGATTAACTGGTTTCCTAAGAACACCTACGTGTTGCACAGTTATAAGAATTTTGAAATATTGAAGGATGCAGAGGTGCATACCTGTAATCTCCATACTCAGGAGGCTAAATCAGGAGGATTGCCATGAGTTCAAGGCCAGCCTGAACTATATAGTGAGACCCTGTCTCAAAACAAAGACCCCCCCCCAAAAAAAGAAGAAGAAAGACAAAATATTAGGGTACAATTGGACTGCACAAATCTTTTCTCTACTATCTCTTAAATTTGATAAAGAATTCTTCATTCAATAGGATAGTAAAGCTGTTACAAAAGAGCATGTTCAGATCTCAGTGGATTAACAAAATGTTATTTTATCTCTCCCTCATGTAGCAGTGAGCAAGCCAATGTAGATGTACACCATCATTCCACTTGATGATCAGGGACCCAGGACCTTCCACCTTGTGGTTCCTCAAGCCCTAGGGCCCTCTTCTGAATCTACTGGAAAACAGAGTGGCTGACCACTGTAGAAGGACTTTATATGTCAATCCTGGAAGAAAGAACCCTTACATTTTCCTGCATTCTCTGAGTGAAACTGGCACGTGACTAGAGTTTTCTGCAGCACAGACTGGAGCAGGTGACACAGGAAAGTGGTTTTGTGAATATGCATTTCAGGCTTCTGGTCGCCTAAGAACACACTTACACTTGCCCAAATTCCCAGTAGTCACAGGCACAGGGTTAAAGCCGGGATAACCAAAGCCAGATTCTCCCCTGACGACATGTGGCCCTGTTTCCCACACTATCATACAGTGGTATTTAAGGGATGGTATAATTAAGTGAAAACTTTTATTCAGAAAAAGGAAAATGGAGAGCACAGAGCAGACTCTAGTCTACAATCACTCTGAGATCCTCAGAGCAGGCATTGCTCAACCTCCTCCGCGTGGCTTTCATCCTGCTGGAGATGGGGGAGGCATCTTCACTCTTCATGTCATGTCTGCTGTCTCTTATCATGTGTAGAAAGGAGAGTAGTGAAAGTATGCTTCCTGGGGCTGCAGATTTTGGTTGCTGCTTCCTTCTCAGGAAAGTCTGGAAGCCCAAAGATTGTTTTAAGCATCAGAAAACTAGAAGGAAAGATTTTGAATGCTTTCATCATAAAAATGTTTAAGAATGTGTGTATATATATATATACATATAAACATTATGCTATATATATATAGATATTGGAACAACACATGGTGTGCCACAAATATGTACAATTTTTATTATCACATATATATCATTTAAAATAAATTTAATAATGAAAAGGTAAAAACTAGATTTACCTTCCTTTGTCAATAACATTTTCTCAAAATTCAACATGTTTCTCAAGCATTGGTTTCTAGTTAGGTCCACATGCTTTGATGACTGTATCTTGGGGTTGTTTTCAAGGTACACTCATCATGCTTGATATGTGCTCTGGCTTCCTTGACCCTGTGACTTTTAATGTACTGGAAGCTGGAGTTTATTTGATACAATAACCTTTGGTGACACTCTGAATCTGACCTTCGTTAGAAAGCTGAGTAACTCTGTTTGCCTGAAATGCTTTACTGAGACTTTGCAGTTCATGTCTAGTGTACAACTATCCCTTTTTCTTAGCAGGTTTTCCAACCACGGTGACTCCTAAGCAATGGTTCTTTCCTTTGAGCTCCACTGAGAAGCCAGCAAACCCTCCTCCTTTTTCACACCTGTCTTGGATTCCTAGTAATATCAGCTGACAGGAACCATAGCCCCAGCTCCCCGTCATGCCCTGCCTCCACAGTGGAGCCTAGGAAGTGCATGAGATTTCCTCCCAATCTCGGTAGGGCAGGTTACACACCGCCAGGGACTGCAGGGGCCCCTGTGATGCCTCAGGAAACGAGGCTTCTCTGCCTGTGGCCTGCCACCCCAAGTGCTTCTGGGCCTCTCCTAGTTCCTCTGTTCTTGGAGGGTGTTATGGATTAAAAACTGGTGGCCAATTTAACACCAGCTGAATTAAATCAGCATGGTGCTGCGTGTAGATGGCCCACCTGAGGAAAGTTGCCAGCATAAATAGAGACGTGGAGGAGAAGAGCAGGGTGTTGTGTGTTCTCCTAAGTGCTGCTGTTTCCAGCCATTGGTTCTCCTGGAGGAGCCTGTCATGCTGGCTTCCCCAGTATGGATTCGGCCATTATCATCAGAGGAGCTCAGGCCTTGTTGCTGATGGTGGCTGTGGTTCACTTTGTGGGAGCTCTGCTCCTCACATTGAGCATTGCTTCCTGGCTCCGGAGGGGAAGATGTGTGCTGGAGAAGCTCATCACGCTGGGCTTCCTGACCTGTACTCGACCATTCTCCTTGTCAGAGGAGCTTGGGACCTCATTGCTGGTGAGGATGGCTATGGTGCTTCTCAGGGGAGCTCTGGTCCTTATTCTGAGCGTGACTTCTCAGCTCCAGTGTAGAACCCTCAACCTACTGCACAGCTTCTTCGCCCTGCTGGCATAGACTTTCTAGCTTCCACCGCTGACCTTTGGCCTTCCCAGCGCAGATCCGTAAAACAGACTGGCGTGAGTCCTTATCGTGGGCTCTCAGATCTCCTGTTGGATTTGTGGGAGGCATTGTCATGGGCTCTGGGACTTCATCTGGACTCATGCAGGACATTGCTGTGGGATCCAAGCCTTTGGCTGAATATTCTGGGACTTTAGTTTTGTGGACAGATTTTCCTGCACTTTCTTGTGTTTAACTCTGGGTGACCATCATAAAGCAGTATTATAAATTATGTGTCCTGTATGTAATTGTTCTCCCTGTAACCCCTGACTACAACAGAAGGATAGAGAATGAAGAGTGATTTGGGGAGGTTTATATGCCTCATGTACAGAAGTGGCTTGTGTCTGACTTGGGAAGACCATTTAGCACATCAGAGTCCAAGGCAGTTCTGGAAGTGTTATCTAGCCACATGCCAAAGTGAGAAGCAAACAAGTTTTGGAGAACATGTAACAATCTTGATCATGATGGCTAACAATTAAATAATTGTCAATATATGCCCACATGAGCAGTTGGAAGCATATTTGTAGACTACAACATAGGAATAAAAATCAGATATACTTAGATGGTCCCAAAAGACACAAGGAGAAAAGATAATTACTAGGGAAATCCCTCATGAACTTTCTGAGAATCAAACAAAAACTGCAGAGAGAATTCCACCTGTCTTCCTGCTGAAGGTCCCATGTGGAATCCTTCCTAAGGCTTGGAAAAGGAGGTGAGGAGTTTCCTAAGGAGGTACAGAGGCAGGCAGGCTGATTTTTATTTTCTCAAGAGTTGACTTGGCAAGCCATGCATTAATGGTATGCAGGTTTGTTCCTCTCCTGCAGTGCTGTGGGTGAGTCATCATGGCTCATTATTCTTTAAAAATAACCTAGAAGAGGTGGGAACAACAAAAAGGAACTTACCTCTGGAGTTAACAGAACATGCTGGCACCCTTTTCAGACAGAGAATGGGGACTATAGGTCAAGGAGTGGGTGACCTGTCTCTGAATAGAGGCCTGGGCACACATGTGCAAGGCAGCTGTCCAACTGGCTGGAGCTCTCGGTCAACTTTCTTGTCTCCACTCCCCAGTGTAGAGCCAAAACCTATAACGAAAGGAATAAATTAATAATTTTCCCAGAGATATAAAAGTATCAGCCTCTCTACAGTTAGTTTTCTACTCAATCAATGACTTGTTCGTTTAGAAAGGTAAAGAAATAGAGCAGAATATTTTATTCTGTATTTGAAACCTAATTTTACATATATACAAATACATATACATGTTCATTATGCATATTCACAAATGTTCATTCATTCTTAGTCTTATACATTTATCAGTGCAGAACTTCTTGTCTCTTTGTTTAGTTCTTTCAGTTAAATATTTTGGTACCACTCAGGGTACAGACATAAGTTGGTGAAGAAGAACATCTATATCTCTAACAGGATAGTAATGTAATGTAGTGCATGTAGTAAAAGCTACATTATGAACTATATTGTAACTTTAAATTTTTAGGGAATATATTAAAATTATAAGAAAAAGGTGAAATTAATTTTAATCATGTATTAAGCTCAACACGTTAAAAATAGCATAATTGAAATACTCACTTTTTTGATAATAAATCTTCAAATTCTTTTGAAACATGCTTTTGGTAATAGTTAAACAAACAGTGGTATATTCATAATGGTATGAATATACCATAGGTTGTTACTGATGTATAATATAAAAAAGAATAAATAAATAAATAAATTTATTTTTGTGGCACTGAGGATGGAAGCTAAGGCCTTATAAGTGTTAGGCAAGTGCTCTATCACTGAGCTATACCCTCAGAACAGGGATAAGTTCTTGATGCAGATAAGAACATACCTAAATGGCAAATAAATTTTATTCTGAATGGAAAAAAATCAAAACAACCCATAGTACATTATTTCAGAGATAAAATGCTATGGTTTAGATTTAAAAAATGCCCACCCTCATCTCATGTATTCAGTGCCCAGGCTTTTGGAAAGTGATTTGATAATGTGAGTTCAACCTCCTTAACAGTTTGATTCACTAATGAGTTCATAGCTGAATGAACTGTTAAGAGGTGGCTCTGACTGGAGATAGGTCACTGGGAACATGACCTGGAGAGGTGCATTCTTATCCCTGACACCTCCGTTGTCTCTCATTCTGCTTCCAGGGTGACATGGTTTCAGCAGTTTTCCTCAGCCACACCCTTCCACTATGTCATTTTTGCCTTGAAGCCTGTCAAATATAGACTGAACAGTTTATCAAATAAATCTCTCTCCTATTAAGTTCTAGGTGTGAAGTGTTTTGTCTAAGCAACAGGCAATGTCCAGTACAGAAAACTGCTACCAAACAATTGGGTTCACTGACATTGATATCCTAACCATGTGGTTAACAATCCTTTTGAACTTCATTGTGGAAGGAATTTGGAAAGATTTAGAAATACAGGCTAGACAAGCCTTAGAATACTAAAAGCAGAACCAAAAGGGAGATTCTGGATGGAGTTCAAAATCCCAAATGCTGATAGGATTGTGGATAGTAACGGAAAAACACATTAGATTTCAGCTGGGAATGAGTACTCTATTGGAAACTGGATTAGAGATCTGCATGTTACATTCTGGCAGGGAACTTGTTTATAGTTCATCCATGTCCTAAGATTTTGTCAGAGACTGTATTAAGGTGGTAGACTAATTAATTTGGTGGAGAAAATTTTAAGGCAGCCCAATATTCAAGCTGTTCTGTGGATACTGCTGGTTATTTTTAATCAGATTTGTCATGTGAATTGGGACAGAAAAGGAGAGCCAAAAAATGTTACAATTTTGAAGCTTAGCCACAAAAGAAGTACTTGTAAAGTTAGGGCCAAGGAGAGTGTGATTCCTGGAAATGTTACACTTGTTAAAAACAAATTCAGTACTTTATACTGGAGCAACAGGAAAGATGCTTTGAAGTTATCTCAGGAACTGGACAAATTTCACTCATCACAGTCCCAAGGGTATAAGAGTATTTTTGGAAGACTTTGTCTTGAAAAGAGAGCTGCAGAGTGCCCTGCCCACTCCGGGTTGCATAAAGAAGAATATCCCCAGGTTCAACTATCCAGGGACTCAGAGGCCACTGCAGCTATGGTCTTAGTGGGGCTGTTTGTTGCTTGAGCTGCCAATAGATTGGCATCATCCACGTGGTGCTGGTTTTTCAGCTATGGGGAGTGTTACAATTGTGGATTCGTGGAGACTTTCACTCTGATTTCAGAGGAAGAACTTGAAGGCCAGGTATTGTGTTCCTGACAGGTTGATGGATGAAGCATCAGAGTAAAGCTGGAGGTATAGTCAAAACCCTAGGAAGTTAGAGATGTCAGGACCATGAAATGTCCACCAAGGAAGAAAACTTGCAGGCAGTGAGAAGAAACAGCCCGAGATAGAGGCCATGTGGTCTACAATGGCAGAGCCATAGAGGAAGCGCTGCTAAAGCACTTTGGTGCTCACATTCCCACCATAACCTGCCTCAGGTGGATGGAGGTACAGCATTTAATTTTTCCCTGCTGAGTTTTGATCTTGCTTTAGTATTATTACTTTTTATTCCTCCATTCCTCCTTTTGGGAATGGGAATGTTTAACTCATGCCATTGTATGTTGGAAGCGTTTATTTTTCATTTTGGTTTAATTAGATCTGACAGCTAAGAATTGGCCTTGTGTCTCAGAAAATCCTTTGGGTTTGGACTTCCTGGCAGTGCTGGAACTGTTAAGACTCTTGGAGATGGGCTATGCACTTTGCATAATGAGATGGGGTTTCAGAGGTCAAATGTTGTACTTTAGGCCTAAAATACCTTCCAAATGCCTCCTGTGTTGAGAGGTAGAGTTTGGGAATGTGACTGGATCACGGGAATGCTGTACTCATCAGTGAATTAATTCATCATTGCATCCATAACTGAACTTCGTGTCACAAGGTGCAGTTTGAGTTGAGGAGGTGGTCACTGGAGTCTGAATTGAAAGAGTATATTCTTGTCCATGGCTTGTTTCTCCTGACTCTGTGCTTTTTATCTGCCATAGATTGAGTATCTTTGCTTCACCACGCCCTTCTACCAAGCTGTTTCTACCTTGGAACCGACCACTCATGGGTTGAACCCTGTGAAAACTTTGCCTCTTTTAGGTTGTATGTGTTGATATTTTGCCCAGCAATGGGAAAGTGACTGATACATTCAGCAATCATGAAATTTGGTAGTGGAAGAGACAGAAACTAATTAGTAGTTGCTAGTAGTTAGGGACACTGGGAGAAAGGAATAGGTTTAGCTATTAATGGGTAAAAATAAGGCATCTCATAGAGATGCAAAAAGGGATCTCAACTGTGGAGAAGTTATGCAATCCATGATAAATTGTGCATAGTGCCATGTGTGGACACACACTCACACAGAGAAGGGTCTTTCTGGATGACAAACTTTGAATAAGTGCTATGGATTGTACCAAGGTCAATTCCTTGGCTACTGCTTTTTGCTACAGATATACAAGAATTTGCACCATGGGAGCCTGAGAGACAGTAAGAGGGAGATCCTTTTATGTTCCTGTTAGTCTGTAAAACAATCTAAGCAAAAAGTCAAAGCAATAGCTTTTGGTGTTGTCATTGTTTGTGCTGAAGAAGACCCAGTAAATCGGTGAAACCCTTTTGACATGAACACAGTGAGAAGCCGTGGAGCATTTCCTTGTATCAGCTGTTGCACTGTCAGGTTGTGGTCATCAAGATATGGAGCAAAGACCCACAGAAAAGGCCACAGACAAACAAAATATAAAGACTACCTTGCATATTTGTTCATGGCTAATGATCATTAGTCTATGACTAATGATCAAACCCTATTCCCATCACCTTAAGTTGGAATTTTTGAAGCACACAAATAAACAATTACTTCTCTTTGTTTTTTGTGCTCCCTCTCTTATGGGAATACCACCTTCCCCTAGAAGTTTCTAGTACTCTGCAGGGTTTGGTTGACTCTTATTGGTGAGGTGATCCTGACAGTCAGCCTGTAGTACTTGAACTCTGCATGGATATTTACTTCCCAGATGATCTTCATGGTTGTTCTAAGAGGTGTGGTCATAGAAATGTTACCTCTATTTATAGATTCTGTAGGATTGAAAGCTTTAAAAATGCATGTGTGAAAGTATTTAGGTTGCTCTTATAATGCAAGCTTTCTTCTGACTCATACTTAAAATTACTGTGTCCATGGTGACATTCCACATTTCTCTGACTTTTAGTAGTGCTGGGCACAGTTAGCCATCCTCCATTCTTATGGAATCATTTTGGCTTCACTTTGAGGACACTGCAGCTGCATTCATTCCCTTCTTTCTCTCTGCTTGGCAGTTCCCATGTTTCTGCCTCTGATGGTTCTGCCTTCCTTTCCCAATTTCCTCAAAGGCAGCTGATACCTGCAAACTTTTCTAGTTATGTTTAATACTACATAGTCTCATGTGGTCACATAGCTTTAGATAGCTACTCATATGTATATGTAGCCCCATCAACCCTCTCTTTTCCTCCAGCCATTAGGTTACTGCCTTAGCATCTCAGAGTTGACATACATAGGGCAGAATTTAGGATTTATACTCCATCACTCCTTTCTCTACAACTTGGACCTTCTCAGGTTTTCTGTGTCAGGAAATAGCATCACCATTCATGCAACTTCACAACCCAAATATTGAAGTTTTAATTTCACACAACACAGTCAAGCCAATTTTCTTGGAATTATTTTCAGAACATGTTCTACGTTAGAAATTTTTTCAACATAGCAACAACTTTAGTTCAAGTAGTGAGAACCTCTCCTTAGGACTTTATAGATTCTCCTTTTATGGTCTGGTTTGTATTCCCTTCCCCAAAATTATTCGTTGAGGTCCTAACATCCGGTACTTCAGAATATGGCTATATTTGAAGAGTTTTTAAGAGGTAGCTAAGTTAAATGAGGTTGACTGGGCATGAATCTATCATTACTGGTGTCCTCAAAAGAAGAGGTTAGATGCAGACACAGAGGAGGACGTGTGAAGAAACTGGAAGAAGATAGCCAAGCCAAGAAGAGAGGCCTGGTGACACCTTGATCACAGACTTCTTGCCTCTAGGTTTAAAAATAAACGTGTCATCTAAGTCAAGTTGTGTTATTTTTTAAGGTGGCCTTGGTGAATTGGTGCAGTCTACCACCAATAAGTCTCCCTTGTGGAGTCAGAGAAAGATGCCGTTGGTGGGCCACGTGGGCTCCGATTCTGTCCCCCTCCCCTAGAAGGACTTCTCCATGTAAGATGTGGTATATCCAGCCACACATTCTGCTCTTTCTGGTCTCCTTCTCTCCACTCATGGCCTCTACACAGTAGCAGGATTGATCTTCCCAAAACATAGACCAAATCTTATCACTCCGCTGCTTCAAAACATTCAATAGCTTCTTGTAACTCTTCAGAAAAAAAATCCAAATTGTGTTCCGTGGCTTACAGAACCCTATGTGGACTCACTTTAGCATGGTCTGTGACTTCATCTTGTGGGCCCTTCAGCTGGCATGCTGGGTACCCTGGCTTCCAGGTGCTCCTGGAGCACCCTGGCCTGCTCTGCGCCTGGGTCTTCCCTCTGGTCATCCCTGCGCCCCCTCAGTGGTCTTCTTGAATCCTCACATTCTTATTTCACTCTCCACTCAGGTCTGGTATGAAGGAAACCCACTCTGAGAGGCTTCTTTTCATTTCTATCTTTGCTTTCATGTTAGGCTCAGCTTCTTGCTATAAGACTTTAAGCCTTCATCAAAGAGATCACTACCCATTATTTCACTGCATAACTACTTGGTCATATTTTTGCTGTCCATTTCTCTACTTGACACTAATTTTCAAACATGACACACAAATGATCTTGACTGTCTTGTCCACTGTAGGCTCCCTCGTGCTTAAACTTCATGAATGCATGAATTCAAAGCTATGTTCCTGAATCTTATGTCTGACTTTAGACTTTTGGGAGTAGATGTTTAAGTTTCTGGAAATTTAGGGAGCAAAGTAACCTTATCTTATGCAAGTTTGGCTACCTGTTTTCTGTTAATATATTCTTGAAATTTTTATAAATTACTAGGCTACTCTTTACTCCTTTTTGGTGTTTCATCTTAGTTCACAGTAGCATTTGTTCACTGTTAAGACCTGTATATTAATTACTTCAAGTTGATATGAAGAGATACAAGATATAGTATGTCCTGCTAGGAGCTCAAGGTCAAATGTACAGACTGTGAGATGGTTAGAAATCCTGAAGACTTGCTTTTAGGTGTACGGTAGTTAGGGCACATACTTACAGGATTTTTGTATGGGATGGAGAGTGGAGCTTGTGTAATAACTAATGATGCAAAAAATACCAGGTGCTTTCTTGTTGTGGATGTTGAAAGTTTGGTAGAGCACAGTCCAACGGACAGATTTGATATAAAACTTCTTAAACTATAGGGCTTTATATAAAAGGATAAAGAAAGCCTCTTTTGTGCTTGTTTTTTTCTAGAGCAGTAATCTTATCATCTCGTTATTTATGGACCATTGTATTGTTTTTTCATGGACTAAGTACAGAAATGAATCTCTAGGAAGAAGGTAGAAACTTCAGGAATTAAGCCTTATGTAATCCTCCAACAACCTCCCTCTGCTGCTGAATTCTGAAATAGCAGTGCATAGGAGTGGGAGGTGAAACTGTCTAATAGTTGCTTGAAGAGATTGATTTGCATTCATTTCTACTTGCCAAATTATCTGGGGAAGGAGTTTTCATTTACAGTGTCATCACTGCAGGCCTAAGTTTTAGCTGCGTTTCAAGGCCACTCCATGCCAACTAGATTTGCAGGTTTAAGGGACAAAGCTGGGGTCTTTTGTGGTGAGGACACACATGTCCCCAAGTGATCTGTCCTCTGTCAGATCTCTGCTGGCTCCCTTAACTCTCCAGAATATGTCTCTTCAATGTGATTTTGTTGTTTTAATCACTGGCTTATAAATATTTGGAGTCACATTAAATAGGTGTGTCTTGATGCTGGCTTGTTTATTATTGCCAAATATTTGAAAATTGGGATGCTTATAAAAGATAAAAAGATGGTCAGAAAATATGAACTCACCCTGTAGCTAGAATGTAGAATCTGTGCAAAAGCAAAACGTTGAAACATGTACTGTAGACTCAGTAATGACTGTTCATTTGACCCCAGAGATACATCTGCTGTGGCTTCAAGAGTGGCTCCAGCCCTTATGAAGGCTTCTCTTAAAAGTAAGAAGAGACTAACTTCAAACAAACAAATTTCTACTTTATATAGTACCTGAATTACAAATATTAACGTAAAAGTTTAACCAACGAAAGTGACAAAATAAAATATAGGCATCAAAGCACAGAATCTTCAATGTCTTTATCTGTAAAAAACAAAGTGATGCTTCAGCTAAGCTTTGAAGACATAAAGTCACACAAAAAACATGACCTGCTTCCTTCCCAAACTAAAGCTCTTTCTTCTTTCCTCTCCCCTCTCCCCTGTCCCCTCTCCTTCTTCCCTCTCCCTTACCCCTCTCCCCTCTCCCCCCCTCTTCTGGATTAGGGGTGATTTAACTCAAAATTTGTCTTGGTATATGTATTTCTTCCATGACTCATATCTTCTTTAAACTGGTAAAACTCTGGCCACTAGTTTTTTTCCCTTGAATTGTTTTCTGCTGCTCCTTAGGTCTTTTTAGATCAAATTTGCTCTACAATTTCTGAGGACAGCTGCATATTTGCCTCCCACAAAAATGAAAATTCAAAAACATGGTTTCCAATAGCTTCATTTCTCAGTGGGCCTCTCTGTGAGGGACATTTCTGTCAATTGTATTGGTTTTCCTTTGTACTAAAGAATGGGGCTCTAAAGCTTCTAAAAATGCTTAAATTCATTCTTTTAAAACCATTCTTTACTTTCTAAGGGTTGACACTTGACTTTGAATGCGTTTACTTCTCTGTGCCCAGATTGTAACACCAAAAGCTTAGCAAGGGGAATCTATAAACATTTAAGAAATGGATTTCTAAAGTGAATTCATTCAACAAACATTTATGAGTGCGTAATCCTTGCAGTTTCTTTAATTTCCAGGATAATACTTTTTTGGTCAGGAGCAATTTTGCCATCTAAATTGCATTTACATTTGTGCTACTGCTTCAAAGACTCTACTTTTATTCCAAACTAATTTTCTCCCTTTGTTATCACCCTTAGTCTCTAGAGTGTATCAGGCCATTATGTGAAAAAAAGACAGAGGAAATGTAAAAGGCGAGTCAGAAGGTAATGAAAAGTTATTTGATCATTGACTGCATTTTCATTCTAACACCTGAATGGTGCCCATGACTGAAGTTGAAGGACCACATTTATTCTGGGAAAGGCTTAAAAGAGTAATTGTCCTTTGCAGGAAACCTTTTGTTACTTTTATCCTTCTATTACTACTAGAAGGTATTTTATGTGTGATTATCAGAAGTGGTAAAGTATAGGACAATGATAGAAAATTCATTTTATAATCATCTTTTGGTAAACTAGCTCTTTTGCTCACTTGAATGGAAAAATTGGGCAGATTTCATAAAAATGCTGAATTCTTTGGTGCCTTTAAATTGCTCTTCTCTCCTAATTTTCCTTTTGCAGTATCTTTAAAGTTTCTAAAAGAGTTTAAAACCATATTTGTAACTATCTAAAAACAGACGAGAAACAAACTAAGAATGCCCAGCACGTGCTCATTATACTGATAGAAATTTTACTGTTAATTAAAAATGTTGCTTCCTGGTGCTTCTCAGTTGCACATCCAAGGAGTAGGATCTGATGCTGCTAAACACCTGAGGCTGAGTCTCTCCCATAGCAAAATAGGCATTTATGTATTTAACTTGAAAATGTGGTTTTAATGTTTATTTATTAAATACACTTTTTATAGCATACTTACATCATTTAAGGCGTGACTTACCTGGTGGTGCAAAACACCAAAGAAGCGAAGTCCTCATTTCCAGCTAATGCCACCTTTGCTGGTGGGAAGACGGCATCAATGCGGACAGGAAGCAGGCCTGGGGCTCTGTGTGTACCAAATGTGAGACATTACTGAAACCCAGTGTCAGCATAGGAAGCGAAGTGGGCACTCAGGGAGACACCTGGGTGATGGGAACTTGCTGTTGCAATGAAAAGGCCCAGACAAGGCGAAGGTCAGGAAGGGAGGAGAGAAACATGATAAGCAAAGGTGAGAGCCTTTGTGCCTGTGCACTAGGAGTTTTGGAGGTTCTTGGAGTTGCATGAGGTTGAAAAAGCTCAGATGTGCCCTTTGTCTTATATTAGGGGGTCACGAATGTGCCCTGTGTTGGGAACAGTACTATTCGCATTGGAGGACAGTAAGATGGGGAAAAGAGTAAGGAGACGAGAGATCCTTGAGAGGAGAAATGATGAGAGCCAGCGTTTCTCAGAAAACAAGTGGAAAAGAAAGATTTAGAAAGCACTGAAGAGATGAGAGGGCAGGATTTTCTCATCTTGGGGATGGAGCGGGAAGCACCCAGAGAAAGTTTTGACTTTAGTTTCAGTATAGGGCCCCTGATGGAGCTGTGGAAGATAGGAAGAAGATGGGCAGATTACGAATGGGGTTTGGGGCACATATACGAGGGTAGCACTGGCATGGAACTGCATACCTACAGATTCAGGTAGCAGCAGGTTTGTTCTCTCTGAAGCCCAAGGAAGGCTAGAAATCAAAATTCAGAGATAATCAGCATTTGGGTAGTTATTCAGCTTAGTTCCTATGGTACAAGTCTGGTCAAATCACGCTTTTTATGTCATGATGATCTTTCATCATTTGATAGTAAATGGAAGCAATTTCTTCATGGCCAGTGCAATTAGAATATAAAATTAAATGATGGGAACAACTAATGCTGCTCTGCTCATGATTCTTCTCCATAAAATTCTAATTCACCCCAGACACACAAATTTCTCCTCGGGAATTGTCAGGTCATCATCCCCAAAACTTTCTTGAAGGAAACAGTTATATGAGATTTTGTTAGAGTGAATTTTGATTACCAATTAACCTGGGCTAATGTTTAGCTATCGTTTCCACATGTGGTCTAATGGCTTTGCCTGAATGTTCTACTTTTGCCAGCAAGGTTCCCCTGGAGGTAGCTCCATAATATTTTTCAGAGCTATGTGAAAAAGACAACTGGTATCAGTAGCTCAGTTATTCTGGTTCCTGTGTCAAAGTTCGCTCACAAAGAAAGGTTTTTATATTGTCTGTGTTGCGCTCTTAAAACATTAGCAGACACAATCTTAGCAACTTCTTCCTACCCTTCCCCAGGAAGTTCAGAGTGCATGTCTATGTCTTTGTCTTTGTAAGGTGTCCATGTCTTTTACCCATGCTTAAGCTTTCTCTAAGAAGCACACCCTCCAATAACAAAAGGGCTATGAAAAAATGCCTAAGTTTTTCTGGCTATTCTCTATTATAGAAAGAATGCATAGCTTCAAAAATAAGATGTAGAAACCCTAAACCTCAGTGTGATGATACTCGGAGGTTCGGCCTTTGGCAGGAAGTTAGGTTTAGAGGTGGTCGTGAGGCGGAGCCTCTTAATTGGGATTAATGCCCTTAGAAGAGCAACTGACACCAGGGCTGCCTCTCCATACTCCGTGGAGACACAGCAGCCAGGAAGAGAGCTTCACAGGGCCTCAGCAATGCTGGCTCACTGATCTCAGACTTCAGCCTCCAGAACTTTAAGAAATAAATGTCTGTCGTTCGAACCATCCAGAGTGCAGTGTTTGCTATGGCAGCTTGCACAGAGACAAGGTTCAAACTTGAAGAACTTAACAGCAGTGCCGGTTGTTGTCCTCTTTAAAGAGGACATGTCCAATTCCAAAATAGCCTTCTAGTACCCATGATTCTGTCCTTTCAGGAATGTGTGCTCTCTCAATTCCAGTGCTATCCTTATTAATGCCACAGGGTGATATAACACTGTGCTTTTTAGTCAACGGCTGTCGGGATACATTTTTAAAGTAGACTGTTTACAAAAGAACCACATGACAGGGAGCCCTCCTAACTCTCAGCTATATTTTTCTCTATGATGAAAAGCACTCACAGGCAGAGAAAGTCTTGACTACAAAAAAAAAATGATATCTGTCCGTGCACTGCTGCACAGTAATGAGACTGAACGCTCCTCTGTGGCCTATGAAAATCGGTCTCATGACTTTATGGTGTGATCCATTTATACTGTAGAGAGACCCTACTTAATTCTTCCTTTATTCAGAAGGCAAATTGATGGAAGCCAGGTGAAAATGGAATGGGACAGAAATAATAATGATTTGAATATGTGTTCATAAATATTCTAGTACAGCCTTTGGGATAGAGCTTCTCAAAGCTGAGAAGAACAAAGTCAGTGATTTCATTAATCCCCATCATGCTTAAATTAAGAATGTATCACTTGGCCTGGGCCCTGGAAGCTCTGAATTCCACCCAGCCAGGAGTAAGGGCCCAACACCACACTCTAGGAGCACGTCCTGTCAAGATGCACAGAGGATCTGAGCTCTGCCCAGCCCAGCATCCCAGTGCAAACCATCAGGGGAATGCCCAGCTAGCCTCACAGGACACAGAGGTGCTGAGTACAGCCCAGCCCAGAACCCCAGAGCCACTCATCAGGGAGCAGCCAGCATAGCTGATGGGTCTCGGATAATTTGAGCTCTGCCCACCAGAGAACAAGGTCCCAGCTCCATAGTTCAGGGGTGTGGCCCAGCTAGCCATGTGGCAGGTCCTGGAGGTTCCAAACTCTGCCCAGCCAGGAGCAAGGCCCTGGCATAATATGCTGGGAGCATGCTCTGGCTAGACCTGCACTCCAGAGGTTCTGAATTCCTCACAGCCAGATGCAAGGTCCCAGTGGTGCCACACTCTGGAGGTGTGCTCCACCTAGCCACCTGGGTCCTGGAGGCTCTAAACTCCACCCAACCAGGTACAAGTCCCCAGCGTGACACCCAGGGGTGCATCTCTGTGGGCTACTTTGGTTGTGGAGGTTCTAAACTCTGCCCAGTCAGGTTCTAGGCCCTGGTGACACACTCTGGGTGTGCAGAGGGAGCTGCAGGGAGGATTCAAACTCTGCCCATTCCAGCATCCAAGAGCAACCCAACAAAGTACATCAGGGGAATACATGGCCAGCCTCACAGGCCACAGAGCACAAGACTATGGCACCATAGTTTGGGGTGTGCCCCAGTTAGCCATGGGGATATTGGAGGATTGAAATGTTACTCAGGGGAGCATTACAGTGCAATCCATTGGGAGGCTACCTGGCCAGCTACACAAGTCCCAGAGGAAAATGACAAAACAAAAGAGCAAGATGCAGTCTCAGTCCTCCAGCCCAATGAGAACAAACCCAAGAGACACTGAAAAGGAAGACACTGGAAATCACACGACAGAACTTTCTGAAATGCTGGCAACTAAAGTAAAGAAACAACTCCATGAAGTCATAGAGGAAATCAGATCAGAAATAATCTCTCATGTAAAAAATGAAATGGCAAACATTATGAAAGAAATGATGAAAACTTTGAATGAACAATATAAGACAGAATTAGAATGCATGAAACAGATTCAAAGGAATATTCAAGAAATTAAAAATTCCATTGAAAGTTGGCAAAACCACTTGAATGAAGCTGAAGATGGACTCTCAGAAGCTTATGATCATGAAAGAAAAGATCTCTTAAAAATAACACAGAACGAGGAAACAACAATTCAACAGCTGCAAGATGATGCAAAGAGAAACAATATAAGAGTGATAGGTGTAAATGAAGAAGCAGGGGTCAATATAAATGACCTGTGAAGATTATTTGCAGAAATAATAGCAGAAAATTTTCCAAACATTAGAAGAGAATCTGATATACAGGTAAGTGAGGCATAGAGCACCCCAATTAACCATAACCAAAATAAATCTTTACCCAGACATATAATAATTAGGATATCAGAAATTCAGCACAGGAACAGAATACTAAAAGCTGTCAGAGAAAAGAAACAGATCACCTGTGAAGGAAAGCCTATCAGGATTATGGCACACTTCTCAACACAAACCTTCAAGTTAAGAAGAGCTTGGAGTGAAGTATTTCAAATCTTGAAAGAAAGTAACATTCAACCCAGATTGATGTATTCTGCAAAACTATGTTTAAAAGTTGACGGAGAAATAAGATACTTCCATGACAAAGAACAATTGAAAAAATGCATGGCAACCAAACCAACACTACAAAGAATACTGTAAGACACTCTAGAAAGAGACAAAGATAACTATAATCCCAAGAACAACAGCAAAAGGAAACTGCTAAGCAGGGCAAACAAACAGAAAAAGTAGAAATCCAACAACAGAAAGATAACACTGACTTTGACAGTGAAAAGTCAGTGTGTGTTAGTTGTATCAGTCAGTGTAAATGGCCTCAACTCACCAATAAAAAGAAACAGACACGCAGAGTAGGTCAAGGAACAAAATCCAACATTATGCTATGTACAAGAAACACATTTAACTCAAAAGGAAACTCACAGACTAAAAATCAAAGGATGGAAAACAATAATCTGTGCAACAGGAACCCAGAAAAAAGCATGGATAGCTATTTTGTTTGCAGACAATGTGAACTCTAAACCAAAAATGATCAAAAGAGATAAAGAAGGTCACTGCATACTTGTTAGGGGAAACTTCAAGAGGAAGAGATTACAATCATAAATATATATGCACCAATATGGCAGCACCCAACTATGAAAGACAAATCTTAGACATGAAAAACCAAATAAACAATAATAGAGTTATAACAGGAGACCTTAACACCCCATTGTCACAAAGAGACAGGTTAATCAAATAAAAAATCAGTAAAGAAATAACAGAACTGAATCAAACTTGTGAACAAATGGACCTAGTAGATGTGTACCGAGTGATCCACCCAATCACATCAGAATACACATTATTCTCAGATGCAAATGGGTCATTCTCTAAAATGGATCATATACTAGTCCACAGGACATGCTTAAGTAAATGCAAAGGAACTGAAATAATTCCATGCATATTATCTGACCATAGCGCAGTAAAATTGGAAATAAATGACAAAAAACCCCACAAGAACCCCACAAACACATGGAAGTTAAATAACACTCTCCTAAACAATCAATGGGTCACTGAAGAAATTAAAGAAGAAATTAAACAATTTCTACAATTGAATGAAAATGCAAATACAAATTACCGGAATCTGTGGGTTACAATGAAAGCAGTCTTCAGAGGGAAATTTATAGCACTAAACTCCCACATCAGAAAAATGGAAAGAACACACATAAACAACCTAAGGATGCACCTCAAACTTCCAGAAAAAGAAGAGCGAGTGAAGACCAAAGCCCAAAGAAGGGAGGAAATTATCAAAATCAGAGCAGAAATTAATGCAATTGAAACTAAGAAAACAATACAAAGAATTAATGAATCGAAGAGTTGGTTCTTTGAAAGAGTAAATAAAATTGATAAATCCCTAGCCAACCTTATCAAAAAGAGGAAAGAAAAAATGCAAATCAATGCAATAAGAAATGAAAAGGGCAAAATCACTACAGTTCCTGTGGAAATACAGAAGATCATCAACACTTACTTTGAAAACCTTTACTCACATAGATTCAGTAACACAGAAGAAATGAACAGATTCCTAGAAACGTATGAATTGAGAAGACATAAAACTGCTGAATAACCCAATTTAAGCTAATGAAATTGATAATGTAGTTAGAACTTTACCAACAAAGCAAAGTCCAGGTCCTGATAGATTCACTACTGAACTCTACAAGAAATTTAGGGAAGACGTAATGCCAACACTCCTTAAACTCTTCAATGAAATAGAAAGGGAAGCAAGTCTCCCTAACTCATTCCTGAAAGCAAGTATTACCCTAATACCAAAACCAGAGAAAGACCCAACCAAAAAAGAAAATTATAGGCCAATCTCCCTAATGAACATAGATACAAAAATCCTCAATAGAATACTGGTAAATAGAATGTAACAAGTCATCAGGAAGATTATACACCATGATCAAGTGTGATTCATCTCAGGCATGCAGGGATGGTTCAACATATGCAAATCAATAAATGTAACATACCATATCAAGAGAGTCAAGGGCAAGAATCACACGATCATCTCAATAGATGCAGAAAAAGCTTTTGACAAAATCCAGCACTCATTCATGATAAAAACACTACTGAAAATCGAAATAGAAGGTTTCTCTACCTCAACATGATAAAGCCATATATCATAAACCAGCAGCCAACATCTTATTAAATAGACAAAAAATGTAAACTTTCAACCTAAAATCAGGAACAAGACAAGGATGTCCATTATCACCACTCTTATTCAATATAGTTCTGGAAACATTAGCCAGAACAATTACACAAGAGAGAGGGAAAAAAAAGGAATAAGGATAGGAAACAAAGAAGCTAAATTATCACTATTTGCAGATGATATGATACTCTACATAGAAGACTCCCAAAAATCCACCGAAAGACTTCTACATGTAATAACCAAATTTAGTAATGTAGCTGGATACAAGGTCAACACTCAAAAATCAACAACATTCTTGTACACAGACTATAAAGTCACTGAGAGAGAAATAAGGAAAACTACACCCTTCACTATGCATTCAAAAAAATGAAAAACTTAGGAATCAACCTAGCAAAGGAAGTAAAAGATGTATACAGGGAAAATTACATTACTCTGAAAAAGGAAATTGAAGAGGATTTCAGAAAATGGGAAGATACTCCCTGTTCATGGTTAGGAAGAACAAACATTGTGAAAATGGTTATTCTACCAAAATTGTTATACAGATTAAATACAATTCCAATCAAAATACCCCTTGTGTACCTCACAGAGCTAGAGAAATCATCCCTAAAGTTCATCTGGAACCAGAAGAGACCTAGAATAGCAAAGGCAATTCTGGACAACAAAGGTAAGGCAGGAGCCATTGCAATCCCCAACTTGAAATTATATTACAAAGCTACTGTGATAAAATCAGCACGGTACTGGAATAAAGACAAACCTGAAGATCAATGGAATTAATTAGATGATACAGCCACAACTACAAACACAGTCAGCCACCTCATCTTTGACAAAGGGGTCAAGCATATACACTGGAAGAAAGACAGCCTCTTTAATAAGTGGTGATGGAAAACCTGGCTTTCCATATGCTGAAAACTAAAACTAGATCCATGATCCATGTCTATCACAATGCACTGAACTAAAGTCAAAATGGATCGAAGATCTGAATATTAAAACAGAGACACTAAATCTGCTGTAAGAAAAAGTAGGTAAAAATCTTGATGACATAGGAGTAGGCAGAGAGTTCATGAACAAAAATCAAACTGCACAGGAAACACTTCCCAGAATCAACAACTGGGATCTCATCTTATTAAAAAATTTTTGCATGTCAAAGAAATCCTTTGTGAGAGTGAAACAGAGTGAATAGAAAACCAATGAATTGGGAAAATATCTTAGCCAACTGTCCCTCAGATAAAGGACTTCTATCTAGAACATATAAAGAGTTAAAAAAAAATCAGGCCCCCAAAATTCAAGAACCAAATCCATAAATGGGCATCTGAGGTGAATGCATACTTCTCAGATGAAAAAATACAAATGGCAAACAAATCTATGAAAAAAAGTTCAACATCAATGGTCATTTGGGAAATGCAAATTGAAACAACACTGAGATTCCATCTCACCCCAGAAAGAATGGCCAAGATCAACAAATCTACCAATAATAAATGCTGGTGGGACTCTGGAGAAAAAGGAATTCTTCTCCACTGTTGGTGGGATGTAGGCCGGTGCAACCACTGTAGAAATCAGTGTGGAGATTTCTCAATAAGCTAGGATTAGAGCTTTCATTTAACCCAGCTATCTTGCTTCTGGGCAATTTCCCAGAAGAATTGAAAATGTCATACCACAGTAATATATGTGCACCCATGTTTGCAGCAACACAATTTGTAGTAGCCAAATCTTGGAAACAACCCAAGTGACCATCAGTCAAGCAACGAATAAAAAAGATGTGGTATTTTTATACATTGGAGTACTACTCAGCTATAAAGAAAGATTGCATCGAGACTTTTATAAGTAAATGAACTCGACCAGAGACTGCTGCATCCTTCTCTAGCCATGTTCTGTTGACAAGGTCCAAACATGGAAGAAGATAGACCTATGTTCTGTTGACAAGGTCCAAACTTGGAAGGAGGACATCTTCTAAGAAAAGGGCACAGCATAAAAATTGGCTTTGTGGGAATGGGTTAATGTTTCTTGGGAACTATCATGTTAACTTGTCCTCTGACCCAGTTCGGAGAATTTCTTTCTTTCTTTCCCATGCACAAAATCAGTAAACAAAGTACAGAAACTCCTTAACAACAAAGGGATAGTTAATAAAATGTTTTTCTACAATTAATGGTGTAGTGGTCTGACACTGAGTCGGACCAACGAGGCCAAGGTCAGATTAGAAGTTTGGGAGCCTTTAATGATAACAATAATGACCAGCTGGCTGGGGCTGCCTGGGAACCTCCATGCAGAGAGGCTGATATGGTACTATGTTTCGTCTTTTAAAAGCCACAGGGTAGATAACACATCCTTGCAGCTGTGAGAACATCACAGTGGGAGCAGGGGGGCTAAATCATGGCTGAATATGGTCTTGTGCTTTTCAGGCTTTTAGCGTGGCTACCACAATGGAGCATTTAGAACAGTTTGACCCCCTATAGTACGTTAGACCTCCCCAAATCAAGATTGATATTTTAAAACAATTGTTAAGATTTTTTCCCATAGGTAAATGGAGAAACTTGATTCAACTAATTGAAAACCAATTAGTAATCTATTAGTAGCCAAAACACACTTCAAGGTTTAAGTATAAACTTTCTGCCTATACTGACAAATCATGTAACCACAGAAACCATGTAACCATAGAAACACCTGTTGATCTCATTCTTTTTATCTAAACTTTCAACCTCTGCCAAGAAAGAAAGTACAAAATATTCTGTTAGAGCTTGCAAAAGAGTAGTAGTAGTAGTAGCAGTAGTAGCAGAAAGAATCAATAAATGAAGCAGATTCACGCAGTCTCTGAGCTGTTTGTGTGTCTGTTCTCCACACTCCGACGCTCAGCCCACCTTCGGGGACTCTCTGGACCATGACAAGAGACCATACTCATAAGTGAAATAAATCAAACTCATATGTGTAAATACCATATTTTCTCCCTAGTGTAAGAATTTGAAAAAGTATATATGATCCAAAATCTACAATAAATACTGTGTAAGGGTAAGAAACCACTTAAAGAGGAAATGTAATTGGGATAGGGGGAAGGAGGAAAGAAGAAAGGGAAAAGGAAAAAGACAAATTTATATATATATATATATATATATATATACACACACACACACACATATGATAGTTAAAATGACTATGCTACTAAAAATATTAGTTATTGGAAAAGAACAGTTAATGCTCATATGATTAGATCAATTTTGCATGTCTATTTCTGTTAATCTAAACAACCCTTTTGAAGGTAATGACATACAGTATTACAACCATCATCAAATTTCTATGATCTTGTTTTGTAAACCTATAATGCTATTGTATTGGATTTGTTGTTGTTGTTTGTTTGTCTGTTTTCCTTTTTGTTTTTCTTTTCTGTGTCTTTTTTCTCTTAAATAAAACAAAGTTATTTAAAAACAAAAAGAAGGTACCACTTTTTCTGTGTTTTTGCTTGAGGAGGGGGAAATATCCAGTGCTTTGGGAACATCCCCAAGGCCACTTAGAAGTGGTGGAGTGAAATCCGCAGCAAGCCTGAGACCTCCGCTGCACTGAGTCCCCTCTCCAGGATGGCCCATGACTGGACTCTGGTTCCATCTCCCCACCTGTGAAATTTTTAATAATTATTGAACAAGGGGCCACACCTTTTCATTTTGCACTGGGTCACGCAAATTATGTAGCTGGTACCAATCATATATTTTTTATTGTTTTACATATATCCTTTGGATCTTACACTCTGAAATTACAAATGACATCTTTCAACTAAATGCTGTTAAGAGCCTGACACGATGTTGGGGGTGGAGTGACTTTCCCAATGGCAAAGCAAATCTCAAAGCCAGGATTTCCAGGATTTATGAGATCTATGAGTCTATTCTTCATTTCTCTTTAAGAGTGAAGGAAACAATGTGAAATATAAAAAGTTGCCCATAGAGAACACAAAGGTGTTTTGCACTCTGGCAGTGGTCATGTGAAAAATCTGTCCAAGTTTTCATAAATTTGGAATTCATTTAAAATCATGAACTAGACCATGATGTTGTGATGGTTTTGTCGCTGAACTGTAAAGTGTTATAAATAAATGACTGCACATTTTGAGTTTTTGTCTTTGTCCATTTAAATCATAGAGCATAGGCATGACTATGTGAACTATTCTAATCCAACTTAATTGTAAATCCAGAGTGAATGAGTTTTCATTCTTTTTGTCTTGAAACATGTGATCTCTCCGAGAGGGCAGTGTTACAGATTCTGCCTGTGTTCTTAGCTCTGATGTGGATCAGAGTTACCAGTGTTGACTTGATGTGGTTTATTCCATTCTTTTGCTTCGATAGAGTTTTATACAAAGAAAACATTTACGTCATCATGTACCATTAGCTTGACATTTAGGGACTGTTTGTAATTCAGCTATTTTATGCCCTTTTTTCAGTTCCTGGTACAAGAAAACCTCTTTTTATTTTACCTTGCCTTCCTGATTGCTCTACAGTGCTGACTTCCTGCTGGGATGGGGTGGGATTTCATTACTCAGAGTGTTTGGCAGTGGCTGGTGGGAGTTTTAAGGTTAAAATTGGGGAATATTAGTGAAATCTAGTAAACTGAAGACAGGGGTGCTGCTCAACACCCTTTAGTGCAGCAATGCTCAGCCAGGACTGTTGGTCCTCAGGTTGTGTCCTAGCTGAGAAACCATCTCTGCAGCTTACAACTGACCTACAGAATTAGACCTGCGAGGGGGAAGTGTGTAGCCAGCGTGTAGCTGAGGAACTTGATGTTGATGAAGCTACTGGCAGGTAGATTGACAATTATTTTTTAAGGTAGACAGCAAAGTGTGGTTTTCTGTGCAAAAATATGGACGTGCAGGGACTAAAATAGTGTCCTGCCAGTACAGACCTGGCCACATTTAGTCTGAAAAGTCAAGGATTTTCTTTGGATACTTAGTCTGAGTTAATATATTGGTGTTTCTAACATCTCTCAAAATGTTGTGTGTTTTGTGTATGTGTGTAGTGATCACACATCCTAAGATCTAACCTTTTAACAAATTTCATCAAATTGTGCACATTGAATACGTGCAGTTCTTTGTGTAGTAATTATTCTTTACTGAGACTGGTGGGTTTTTGGTGTTGGTCCTCCACTCTCCTCCTCTCCCCTCCCTTCCCCCTTTTTCCCCCTCCCTCCTCACCTCTCCCTTCCTCTTTCTTTCTTTCTTTCTTTCTTTCTTTCTTTCTTCCTTCCTTCCTTCCTTCCTTCCTTCCTTTCTTTCTTTTTTCTTTCTTTCTTTCTTTCTTTCTTTCTTTCTTTCTTTCTTCTCTCTCTCTCTCTCTCTCTCTCTCTCTCTCTCTCTCTCTCTCTCTCTTTCTTTCCTTTCTGAAAGGTCTTACTATGTTACCCAGACTGGTCGTCAAATCTTGGAAAGTGTAGCCAGGATTATAGACTATGCCTCACCCTAGTAATGCTATTTTAAAAGTGCATTGATGTCATTTGTTGAAATAAACACTGAAAACTTGAAGAGCAAGATCAACATTTTAAAACTGAGTCTGTGAACTTGGCACCTGAATTCAACAGATGTTTCTGGATCATCCCTGATGCAGTGGGCATCAGGCACCAGGCTGGGTATTAGAAAGAATGGAAGCATGAGTTTTGGTTCCTGCCTCCAGAAAGACAACGGATGACTTAGAAGAGAAAGAGATAAGTTTAGAGGAGAAGAAACCTTTTTACATTCCAGACAGTTCACAAGTTTGTGAAATTAGGCCCTTTTACATTTCAGTTGTGGTTCAACAGTGTAGTGTTGGTGGCGAGCTTTTGAGAGTACTGTTCAGAAGGATGGAAACTCTCCTTAGGTTTGGTAAGCTGAAAATTATACTCACCTATTCATGGTGTGAAGGAGTTTTGGTTCTTAAATATATACAGCTAGGTCTCATTAATTAGGGGTTGCTGACTTTCTCAGTTCTCACCTGCTGTCAGCATATGTGTGAAGAGCTTCACCACCCACGAAAGTGTCTTCTAGGACTTTATCATCCTTTTCACAGGATTATGAGTCACCTGCTGTGTGGGAAAAGTGAGCCAAGTTTTACAGTGTGGGTAAGTATCTCTTCTGGGAAGCTAATAGCTGGTGATGTTTGATGCCCACAATAAAGTTGCCAATAGGTGCTGGTGGGAAATAAAATGGCATTGTATTATCGGGCAGCTGAGAAAAGTCTTTGATTAAGCAAGTTCTGGGTGGTCTGTGGGCCCCTGCACAGACCTTGGTACACTCACTCTTACTTCCAGAACACCTGGCCTCCTCCATCTTGGGCAGCTTTCCCGAAACTGATGGCCAGACTCCCCTGCAGGTTTCCTTCCTTCTTTACCTTCTAAACTCTAGTGTTTCATGTAGAGCCAAGGAAAACCTTTATTCTTGCTGAAGTGTTTTCTTCCATTTTCTTGCTAAAACTCTTCTTCCTGCCATCTGGAAGGAAACCCTATTCTTTAGATCATTATTAGCTAAAAGAAATACAATGCAACAGACACACATCCACCATTTAAAATATCCCAGTGGACATATTGAAAAATAAAAAAAAATGAAAGAAATTTATTAATATATTTTATTTAACCTAATACATCCCAGGAAATACCATTTTAGAAACTTTTTGACTTTGGTGCCAGCGGTTTTGGGAAGAGGGTATTATTGTAAATACGAAATGAGAGTACACTAAATGCCTTTTATTGACTATAGCCTGGAGGAGGTTATCAATCTTATTTCTAGGATTTGGCTTCAAGGTTCTCCTAGATGTTTATTACATCTTATCCCTGGCTACACAAGGATACACTACGATTTTGCCATTGTAGTATATAATTCAGAGAGCAGAGAATCTGCAGATGACCATACAGGAATGCAGTAAAATTCAAATAAATACATGTAATGTTCATGCCTTCTTAAAGTTCTGGAATTTCTAGAAATTTTAAAATGAAAAATATATCATTAATATCTTGGGTCTCAATTACTGGGTTGTACATATACCAAATTTATATACATTACTTCATGATGAAATCAGAACATTCTACCAGTTTTGATAATAATAAATAATTTGATAATAAAAGTAGATTGGGTTGTTTATATATATTCTATAGCAGTGATTCAAGTGATACTTCGATACACTTCTGTGTACTATGCATCAGAAATGTACAAAAAGCACTCTGTGTTTGGGGCAGTGTGGGATCCCCTATAAGGTGCAGGCCATCTGGGATCCCTGACCTCACTACTGATGCCCCATCACTGTGACAGCCCCAAAGTCACACATGCATAATGAGTAGGTAAGGCCCCTGCTGAGGAATGCTGCTGTAAACCATGAGGAATTAAGTGCTGCTCAGGGAATACATGGCCAGTCCTACCTGGGTATGGACAGATGATTCTAGAGCGCTTCGGACCTGAGTTTGAGTAACATAAGAGAGGAGGCAGGCAGTTCATTACAGGATGACTGGAAATGGCCCCATGAGATACTATGGAATGTGGAATGAGGATAGCACAGTGGGGAGGAGGGAAAGAACCTGCAGATCTCTAAGGAGGCAAAATAGGAAGACAGTGATTGATCAGACAGAGGAGAAGAGAGTGCTCTCCAGTGTGAGTGCCAGACCCATACCCTGGGAGGTGAATGGCTGTCCATCTTTGAAACAGAGAGCAAAACATTAGAGAAATAAATATAGAAAAGATGTTCAGGCTAGTTCTGCCTGCCCCTGTGTGTGGATGTCCTGAGATAGGCAAGGAAGACATGTTCAATGTGTTTATGAACATGTTTATGTATACATGTGTATATATGTCTCTATATTGTATATGCTTGGATAGGATATGCTTATAAGGTATGTAAATATCTTTATAAATGTATATTTATGTTATATGCATATTTACACGTGTATGAATACATCATATATATGTGTATATATGTAACATAGATGCTAATGTGTGAGTCTAGAATTAGCAGTACAAAACTTATATCTAAAACTACCAGAGTGCTAACCAAGAAGAACATGTGTCATTGGATGAGCAGAAAATCTGGAGTGAAACTTTGAGGAAAGGTGATAGTTAAGGGAAAAGGAGAGAATGTCGTGGAGTCTACAGAAGAGAGGGTTAATTAATGAAGGGATATGTTCATGGAAGAAGCATTACGAACAGGGTCAGATTCAAAGAAAAGTTTCTGATCCGTGTTCTAAAATAATGCACATATGCATATACACACACACTTTCACACACATGCACACCATAGATGCTTAACAACAAAGTATCTTTTACAGAGAATTGATCCTTCACAAACATGTGAGGAAGGGTTTTGTAGGCAGGGTAATAAAAAAATCGTGGTATCCATATATATATTTGCCTGCCTTCCTATTTATCCATAAATATGTCTTAAAATGTAGATGTTTATATACATGCTTGTGTATTTATTACAAAAGTACAATCTCTTTTGGTCTTACCTTCACATTTATCAAGATATGTTTATGATATAACTGATTGATTGATATTTATAAGTCTGAAAGTAAAAGATATTTGTGCCTTGTCGTACCATTTTATAGATTTTAATCTTCACAAGTGAATCATTTATGTTTAACTTTTCTTACTTTTGAAGTAAAGTTTTAGATGGACTAAAAGTCATTACATTTAGATAAGCAGAAAAAGGAGCAAGGGCTCGTATTCCTTTCAGACTCATATCTTGCTAAGAATGCAATTTTTTTCAAAAACTTCAGTTTGATACATATGCAACCATTGCCCAACCTTAAGGGCTCAAGGTCAGTTCAGAGAAATATGTTCAGTAACTTCCTACAGTTGTAACAATGGTAATGACCAATACACTACCCCTATCTTGCAGAAGGAGATCTGGATGCCTGAGGAAATTAAACAGTTTGCACATTGCCTAGGAGGTTCATTGCATTGACAGTACTTTTATTGGTGCTCCTAGGGTGCTTAATGGAGCCTAGCATGAGTTGGATTCTGAGAACATGGTATATAGGAGAAAAGACACAAGATGTCCACAGCGGTTCACACAAATGGCTTAATGGCTAACAGGTCTTCCCGCAGTGGAGAAATGTCATCAGCAGAGACAACTTTGGAAATTTAGTGACAAATTTCATTAGCACAAAGACTTCCCATATCTTTAGGTTAATTCAGCTCGATGACTATTAGCTAGAATGGAGCCTAAATTTTTCCCTGCAGTGAAATAGGCTTTCCTTGTCAAACTCAACAGTTTGAAAAACATTGAAGACAATGACATTCCAGTGCATTTGACACTCACAACAGGCCATATTATAACAGGTTGTTCTTGAAATAATAATTCAGACAACTACTATATTATTGCCAGTGTTAAAGTATTTTATTTCTTCATTCACTCTTCAGTTTTAAAACAAAAAATAATTATACAAGAAGACATATTTTTGATTCCTATAGGTTTTATGTCAATCCAATGAGTTGGTCAGCTTTCCTATTTCTGGTACAAAATATTTAACATTCACAAGTAAAAGACAAGAGGTTTATATTGGCTCACGGTTTCAGAGGTTTTAGTCCATGGTCAGCTGGCACCAAGACAGGAGCATCATGGCAGAAGGGCATGGTGGAGCAAGGCTGCTCACTTCATAGCAGCTGGAAAGCAAAGAGGAAGAATGCCATTGACATATTCCCTCCAAAGACAGTGCCCCACCTACAACTCGGCCCAACCTCCTAACAGTGCCTTCAGTGTGAATGAGTGGATTAGTCTGTGGAAAAGTACAGCGCCCCCATGATCCAGTCACCTCTCTATGAGTCTCCTAATCCAGCTAATTGGGAATTATGCTAGACTCATATCCAGTGATATGTTGTCTAAATATTTTATGTGTTTATATTGAAATTTATGCTTACCGAATAAAAGATTATACCTCACAGTTCCAAGTCTATTTCACAATATTATAATTTGAGCACAAATAAAAATCTGCCTGTGTCCACAGAGAATGACCAAACCAAAGTATTTCAAATTCAGTATTTTCATCTTATTGAAGTTCCAGAATAACTTAATGTATGAAAACTGGCCTGAAGGTGACACAAAACTAAAGATAGGCAGACATATCCAAGTTTGCACAGGATAGGGCACTCACAGAAGTGTGGGACTGGGTTGCAGCAAGACCAAGTGGATCTCTGCAATTTGGGTTAGAAGGAGGAGCAGACATGTTGGTCAGAGTCAAGTGACTTCATTCAAGCCTGAATGTACCTGGTTTATTTTAAGTTAATGTCAAAGAATCAGGCACGTTTCTGGCACTAGAGTCAAGCCATAAAGTTTGAAATAGCAGACTAAAGGTCTTGTGTATTTATACCATGCTGGAAATCTACAAAAGGAAATCCAACCAGGGTTACTTAGAGTCAGTCATGGCAGTTATGACTTAAAATGGTTGTGATCAAGTCTAGCTGAACTCATACAGTCATCGTATCATTTTTTCCCTCAGACATATTGTTAAAACAGCACTACATAGTAAAACAAGCAAGCACATGAACTCAGTCTAAGGCAAGCTTTTACAGTTCTAAGCTATTCAAACCGTACTTTGTTGCTGCAGTGCTGCAGAAGGACTAACTAGAATGTCCCTGAATTTAATTTCCATGTAGGCCGTGAAGAAGGTTAAAGAGGAATAATTAAGATGTGTTCAATTTTATCTCACACATGTTGTAAAAAGATAGTAGTGATCATATGAACTATTAAAATTTAGACAAAAAGAAATGATTTTTGCCCCTCAAGGAAGTATATTTTATAACTGACCTTGTTTTGAATGGGTAGTTCATGGTGATAATAAAAGGAAGACTAATTATAGTTGGATTAATTATTGGCTCCATTTTCCACAGTGTGTTGTCCTCTCCCCCACCTTAATCCCTGAGCCTTGGTCTGATAAATTCTATGCCCTACCCTGAGTATCAGCTGATAACTGAATGGGTCTATGAGGAACATCAACGCTTATTGTAATTGGGTCCAGACATCCCAGATCAAAAAAAAAAAAAACCATAGGAAGCCATTTGTCACCAAAAATTGTATTATAGGATTGCTATAAACTGAAAATTTGCATACCTTGAATATAATATGTTGAACCCCTAACCTCAATGCGATGGTATTTAAGGTGGAATCTTAAGGGGGAGATAAATGGGATTTGACAAGATCATGAGGGTCAGTCCTGATCTAATGGGCAGACATCATAATTCACTGTCTTGCTCTGTTGCTCCCCCAGTGTGCATAAAGAAGTGGGCATGTAGTCAGTTACACAGCACAATGGTAGCCTCAACAGTCCCAGAGGCCTCAGAGACAGCTACCTTGCCATCCACTTAGATTTCCAGCATCCATAACTACGGGAAGGAATTGTTTAAAACACCCACTCTATGTTATGGTAGTACTGTACATGTTCGTGCCCTCAGAATATGTTGTCAGTTCTAAATCTTTCTAGTTTTGAAGTACATTTCCAGAAATCAGTTAAAAACACTTAATAAAGATTTTCCTCTTTTTTTTTTTTTTCTCACAGAAGCCACAACTGAACCTCACTATGGTCCTATGCATGGTACAGGATAGGTGCTGCGTGTCTTCTAATCACCACGTGTTTAAAATCAGATTCACTATGGCCTGAGAAACTAGATTTAACCTCGTATTACGGCCAATGTCAAAAGGCTCTAAAAAGTAGTGGAGCTTATTAAGGCATATGGAGAATAATAGATGCAATAGGGGATTTGAAACTCCAGCTCGTTGTGAAGAAATAATGCGATTCTCTCTTCCCTGGTAAGTGCTGTGTGTGCTCATATTGAGCACTTTGCCAAAGGCCTTCATTCTGGCTGGATGACACCAACGCGACTCCCTGACCACCTCATCACAGAAACGTGGGCATCTGGATGAGCTAGGTTAAAAAATCACCAAGGTCAATCCCTCCTCGCTCGATTCGCCTGGCCGTGGGCAGCTGCTGAGGGAAGGTCCCGGGTGTGCTGGTGGCTGCTTGTATTGTCCTTGCCTTGCTATCTCAATCTTTTCTTCATGAAGGACTCTTGGCCAGTGTGCAAACGGCACTGCGCCTCTGGACATATGGTGTATCCTGCTGCCTATGACAGAAATAGCAGTAATGTTCCGAAACAGGCGTGTCCCTCATGACACATAAGGACAAAGTGGAGACTCTATGGCCGCAAAGTGTCATCCACCATCTCTAGTCTACTAAACACACTGCGTCAAACAGGCACTAACTCACTGACCTTGCTGAAAGGTAAATTTTAGCTTCAAGCTACTGAATTTTCCCAGATATTTACTCATCTTTAATTTTTCTGGTATTTAAGTGTACGCAGGACATTTTGAATATGCAGACATTTATCTACTCTATTTGTACACACATGGTTTGCTGTTCTCAGAGTTCTGTGTTAGGTTTTCCTAGTATGGGAGGGAAAGCAAACAAGCAAACAGCTGAAAAACCTTTGAAGTGCTCTGGAATGTGGTGCAGAGTTGAGCACAGGAGAGTTACTTGTTATACCAGTAACAGTTGCAGCCTCAGTCATGGAAATCAGAGACCTCTCACTGTGCAGGATACATTCGACCTTTGGAATATCTCAAAATTTGTGTGTCTTGTGCTGTAGGAGATTTCTCCCTGCAATCTGGCCTGATTCCTCTTTGCTTCAAGTGTTTCTCCTGCTCTAATTAAATTGAAGCTGACAAGTTTGAGGCTGTGATGTATAACAGCTGTTCAGCCCGAAACACAAAAAAGAGATAAAGGGCATCTGGAAGAGTTACATTAAATGATTCTTTAATTAGAAGAAAAATATTGACTGTATTTCTGTTCTACCAGAAGTAGAACTGATCAGTGGCTGTAGGAATCACATTTGACATCTCTGCCTATGAGGATATTGCAGAAGAATGAAGAGACAGCACTGGCGTGCAGACATCTTCCCCAGACATCCTCTGCTCTTGGTTGACAGGCCTGGCATTGGTAAGGCTGGGTGTGACACTGATTCCAAGCCATGTCCAGTAAACCTTCATTACTAGACTTAGGATTCACTTCATACTGATAGCATCTTATGAATAACCTCTCCTGGAGACCAAATAGACCTCATTTTATTAATGGAAGTTTGACCTCAGAGATGTAGAATGAATTGCTTATCCATTTTCCAGGTCCCAGGCAGAGAAGTGGTATGTGTCTATACTTTATATCTATATCTATATCTATATCTATATCTATATCTATATCTATATCTATCTTCATGGCTAAGGGAGGTAGTGCTGGGGCTGGGCAGTTTGGTTTGGTCTTGTCTCCACCACTGAAACTTATGAGAACTTTTGTCTCCTTCAACCTCATTTGTAGAATAAATTCCTGGGAAAGATTAAATGAGAGCTATACACAGAGTCTAGCACAGGGCCTGCCACATGGTGCTCTTTTGATTTAATTAATATCATGACATTCTCAAAATAAAATGAGAGGTTTCAAAAACTAAGAATGACACTTTTGAAGACACTATTTTGAGACAGTTATTTTCGTTCATATAGCTCTGTCATTTGGATTTAGAGGCGTATTGAGTTTGACTTAAAAAGTGACTTTAGTTTTTAAGGGAGTACCAAGTTAAGCAAGAAACACTCTCAGCCACACTTAATTTCTCGTACCAACCACATGACTAGGATTAGTACTGGTTAGGGTGAAATCAGCATAAAGATCAGGAATACCTGTTGTGCATGTTGCTTTGAGTTAAAAGTGATTTTCTGTCTTAATATGATCTTTCCCCAATGACTGCATCAAAATAGCAGTGTCAACATGATGCTATTTCATGTCGTGAAACAAGTTTCCAAGACATTTGAAAGCTAGAATTCTATATTTACTTGAAATATCTCAAAAATTATGCATGACTGGTAGAGGAGAACAACCTCAAATGGCAGATGAAAAATTCAGCAGGAAAGTATAAGCCCAGGTCCTTATTTTCCTTCAAAGTTCTGTTTCCATTACATGTGACCAAGAAAATCTAAAAATTGCAAGGCACACAAGTAGTGAATATCCTTGGTGAGAATACTTCATTTACTCAAGCATACTTCTCCATGTCTAAATCTCTTTCATCTCTGCAGTGCGCTTCTTGCCTGACTTTGTTGAAATTTCTTCCTTTCTTTCTTCTAGACCCATTCCAAATTCTACTGATGTGTGACTCCAGAGAAAGTTCTTAAATTAAGGAGCTAGTGCAAATCTTATAAATGAATCTATCCCCAAAGGTGTTTTTTTAAACACTAGTTAAGTACGCTTGGAAAAACAAAGAAGGATTTTGCTGTTAAATTAGTTTTGTAAACACTGGGCTTCATTTCTTCCTTCTGGGAGAGACACGTAGTATCCATTCTTGCCTTTAAAACTCTAAGTAGACTACTTACATTTGTCATAATGGTTTGTAAAATGCGTGACCAGAGAGCCCATTCCCTACCTTTCTTTTCATTAAAAATCTCTTGCTGTAGTTTTCTACACACAGGACAGTTTTGAAAGCACTTCTTCTGGAAACTGGAAGAATCAATAGTATTAAGTAAGACAGTAAGTAGCCTTGTAAAGCTGTTTCCAGTAAGCATAGCTTGGAGAAGGCCCTCCTGGCCTTGAGTAGTTGAAAGACCTAACGAATAGTCCAAAGTGTATGTAAGAAGAACATAATACAGGGAAGTACCTGTGGACCTGATGAAGGAGAACAAATAGAACACAGTATTTCAGGGTGGGAAGGCTCTGACTGATAACTGATGGGAAATTTTGTAAAACGCAAAACGGCCCTATAGCCAAATGACAGAGCCACTTGTATCAAATTAACTGTCTCAGAGCAGTGGCTTGAAAATGTCAGTTAGTTTTAGTTCTTCCATCTTACATTTTGTCTCGGGGGCACTCATGACGTCAGTTAAAAGCTTTCACATACCAGGCACAATGCTTAACTGAGTATAAAGGTGCAGGAGAGCGGGGAAGGAGGTGGTAACTTTTCTTGGAGGAGTGAGGTCTGGAGTTTATTCAGGAGGGCAAGGATGATTTCTTGTTGGCAGACTGAACTTCAATGCCAAAAAGATACTTAAATTAAAATATTCAGGATAACTGGAAGCAAAGAGCAGAGATTAGAAGGACCTCTAGTTTGGGAGAACATAGATTTGGAAATTATTCCACAAAAATAACAAAGTGAATTGCTAGCTTTGACCATTATATTTGGGTCTGGGAAAATTGCAAATTAGACAAAAAAAAAAGCATAGTTAATTATGTAAGTTTGTCTTTGCAACGTAAATTTGAAAAACTCTTGGTTTAAACACACTCGTGTCATGGAAGTTCTTCCTTTAAAAAAATAGTCCTTTTTATCCTGTTATTGTCCCACCCAGCTTTTTCTAGCTGTCAAAAGCACAAGCTGCAGTGGTAACGATAGGAGGATGACGGGTGAAACGCCAGCCTCATTAGAGGCTTGATTGCTCTGTAATAAAGAAGCCTTATATTCGATTTGGATGGTTCTGAGTTGTCAGGTTAGAATGAATCAAATATGTCTGTACTTTCATTCTGAAATGTGAAAAATGTGAATGTGCATTATTTATATTGTATTTCATGGCTATAATTAATTATGTGTCTGTGGACTGATATCCCTAAAGACAGCTGATTTTATGTTCAATCTGTATGTGCATTTGTAAAGCTAATTTGTTTCATTAAAATTCTTAAGGGTTTATTTGAGCTAAACGCAGGAGGCCTTGCTGGGTGGAAAATTCACAAAATACAAAGTGAAAGTCCAATTTCAGGTTTTCCTAGTGAACTCTTCAGTGACTGAAGCCATGTGCTAGATATTATTGCAGAATCAGTGGTCAGTAAAAATAAAGACACCCTTCAGCCTCAAAAAGTGTTTTTTAACTTGTTCGAAGGACATGAGTAAAACATATGAACACAATACAATCTGAACTCCTATTACTAAGTGGAAGAAGAGTATGTTTATTCAATAAAATATTAAACTTGCAAGGTAAGTCGATCAATTTTTCTTGATAGCATATGAAATTTTGAAGATGTTTTGCTTCTTTTTAAAATTTTCATTCCTTCCTGTTTTTAGTTTCAGTGTTTGCTTAATATACAAACACCTGATGCTAAAATTTCAAAAATATTCTTTCAAATGGCATGGATTAAGCATTTTTTTGCTTGTCAGTATCAGGAGTTCATAAGTTCCAAATACGAGACCCACATGTAACTCGGAACAGTGAAAATACTTTATCTTAAGCTCACTATATTTAAATCTCTTCAATATAGTTGGAGATTGTAATCATTATAGTGATGTTTACCAAAATTAAATTTTTATCATTTCATCTACTCATACTGTTATTGGAATATTTTGGATAGGCCAAAATATTAGCAAGTAGCTTCTTCTAAAAGTGACTCACCAATTAAATGTTACTGGGTTCTCACTTGCTTGCTGCTCCCTCCAAGTTAGATTAAGTTTCTTCTCTTCTTGGGCAAAGAAATGAGCAAAATGAGCAAAAGGCAATGGCAAAGTTTATTTGAAAAAGTAAAAGTGGAGAATGAGAGAGAAACTGGCTCTGTAGGGTGAGCTTGAGCCAAGGAAAAGAGGAAGAAGCAAGATAAAAGGGCACCCTGGAGGACACAGGTCAGGCTATCCTGACGAGACATGATAGCGATCGCTTCTTGACATCTGTGTATTTTTATACTGTTGAAATTTTGAGAAAACCCATGAAAATTTCTACACACAGGCCTTGAATGGTGGTGCTGAAATCCCACTTTTCAAGCTAGAAAGCCTGCTGGAGTTCTCACAAGAACTTCACAGGTAGGGCTTTGTGTGTGTGTCCTGTTCTGGGTATGTGTCCAGAGTCTTGTAATTGACAGGTCTTGCCTACTTCTCCAGTGAGTTTTGCGACACCCTAATCTCCTGTATCAATATTATGAAAAATCACTAGGTTCTTCTAGTCATGCTACATTTAATCAATAATTCAATGTGATATGTTCAAGGATGTGTTAAAGTTAATTTTAATGCTAAAGCAATAATATTAATATTAATCACTGAATGTTCAAATAATATTTAGTCTTAAATAAATGGATTAGTTTTTATGGGACATGGGTGTCCAGTTCTTTTGTTAGTATTTGCTTGTTCATTTTTAACCTTATGATGATGATTAAGACCAGCTGATTATTTTATTTTATCCAATTTCAGAGATCACTACTCTCGAGAAGATGAAGTCATTATTTCTCTCTTTATTTGGTGTTTTCAGAGACCATTAAGCTTGTTTCATCCACACTAGGAAACAAAGCAATTTTCTATTCAAGGTATTTTTGACTCTCTAGAATTCATTTTTCTTTAGATTTAATCCCATTTTTCTAGAAGTCAGGTGCTAGTGGGCCTGAGTACAGCAAAAGCATGATCAAGAACTTGAAGGTGAGGAAAACGAAGATTCTCTGAGGTCCTAAGTGATTGCCACAATGTCTCCATGCTTTCTCCTCATGGTAACAATGACTCAGTTTCAGATTTAAATACAGAAAAGGGTACATGATTAGAAACAGAGAGGGAATTACAGCACAAACTACCAGAGGTCAGAGGAAACAGAAGTGGCCCAATCACCAGCCTCCTGGAGCAGATAAATGACCACCAGAAGACTAAAATTAGGTGCCCAGAGAGCACAGTGCCCAGAAAAAGCCAGATCAATGATAAAATGCTTGGGAACACTGCTGGAAAGGAAGAAATTTTATAACCCTCAAAGGAGACAAGAGATGCTGGGCAGGAGGAAACCAGAAACCAAGACAGTGGGAACATTTCAGAAAGGCATCCGTGTCAGACAGCGTGCAGAGGGACTGCAAGATGAGCAGGCACACAGGGCTGCCTCCTGCTGGGGCATCACGGGGGCCTGGCAGAGGGGAAAGCAACATCACAGCCAGGTAACCAGAAGGTTTGGGAACAGCA
Organism: Dasyprocta punctata; assembly: GCA_004363535.1. Classification (NCBI taxonomy): domain Eukaryota; kingdom Metazoa; phylum Chordata; class Mammalia; order Rodentia; family Dasyproctidae; genus Dasyprocta; species Dasyprocta punctata. Next base: position 62,054 of record RJWM01003830.1, on the reverse strand, counting down.
AGCACGATCGGATCTTTCATGAGCACTGGTTGAACTGTGTGGATGAGGTGTTGGCGTGTATTTGGTACAAAATAACTGGAAATTGTCCAAGTGATTATAATTATTAGTACTATGTGACTAAATATATATGTACGGTAAACATTAGACTGGATTCTGAATTTTTTCATATCACATACACTGTGATATTAGAATCTTAAAATTTAAAAATTTTCTGTCTCTGTCTCCTTCTGTGTCTATGTTTTTCTCAGGTTAATTTTAGATGTGAAGATTTTGGAACCTCACAGGATGGCTATGCCTGAGAGCTGTCCACCTTATTCTATCATTTTTTAGGGCTTGCTTAACTGTACAGAATTTTTCTACTTTTTCTTATTTTATTTGCTTTTATGTAGCCAATTTATTCCTCCCTTTCTTTGATATTTTCAGAGACCACTAGTTAAATAACCTTTATTTTTAAAATAACACTAATAAACATCACTATATTAATGTACTCAGGAGAAATACTACATTATCTATAAATTTGGAAGGTATGAAGTATTGTTTAACCAATCTAATTACCAGCTTCTAAAATATAACTGTAAAACAATTATTTTTTTAAAACTTAGTTTTATCTCTAATTTTTCAAAGATTATGACAAATAAGAGAATTTGCACTTAAAAATGAAGGAAAGAATTTCATTCTGTATTTTTTAATACAAATATCGTTATTTTTGACATTGTAAAACAATGCACTATAAAAATACATATCTACTTTTCTCCTTCCAAGAAACATTTTTTGGAGAGTAAAAAAATAAGGAAATGGTGCAGTGACAATGCTGGGTTGTTTTTGTTTTGGTGACAAGAATTCAGTTCAGGTTCTACTATCTATTAGGCAAGTATGTGTTCTGTAAGACATATCTCCAGCCCTACATTTTTAAAAAAGTGATCACTATAATTCAAAATGGGAGTTTTCCAGTATTACATCCTAGTACAACCACCACAGGCCTGCTCCCTTGGTCAGACTCTGATTCTACTTCGCGTTACCTCCACTCTCCCTCCCGTGCCTTTCAAGGACTCCAACCAAATCATGAATGAGTAATGGGAACTGAAGTGTTGATTTAAAGTAGCAGATCTGGATCTCAGGCAGTGGTTTGCTGGTGACTGCTGCTACTGGACTTCAAGAGCCAAATGTATCCATTTGCTCTTTTTTCAATTCCATGTCAACATTTGCAGATCAAAATTAGTCAGGAGTGTTTACACCAGAAAGTTAGCAAGCACTTAAAATCAAGACTTTAATCTTTGTGGAAGGCTAGTTTACAAGTCTATCATTAACATGTGCATAATATCTCATTCATCATGGAATCCCAGCTTGACCTTTGTTTGCTAGTCACTTCAACTCTCGTCTCAATTTCTTCACTAGCCTTTGTATGCCTCATTACTGTCTTCCATAATACCTTTCTCCCCAAAACACTTCTTTCTCCACAATTGCATTTTTAAAAGTAGATTTTAATTTAGAACAGTTTTAGGTTCATAGCAAAACTGAATGATTAGTAACATTTCTATTACAAACATATATAACATGGTAATGTTTTTTATGCCACTATGCTCATAGATCAGAATTGAATAATTGAAATGATGGTGGATGCATGTGAAGTTTTCACTTTTGGACTCTACACATAAAGGAGTGGGCTAACATGTTCCATGTATCAATGAGCTGGAGTGGAGATGTTGATATTAATTCATACTTACACTAATGTATATAGAGATGGCTGCATATAGGAAATGCATGTTTGCAAATTGTGTGTGCGTGTGTGCATGTGTGTGTGTAAGAAGTCAGGTCACATGGATTTTCCTTGTTTTGTCAGACCTAAGGGCAGTGATATCTAGTGCCCAGATTTTAGGTTCAAATATGATACTTCAATAAAAGGTAGCGGGACTTTCAGGAGAAATAATTGATTCTAGAATTGGGCAAGGAATTTATAAAATCACTTAGAGCATCTGGTAGTTCCAGAAAATAAGAAAATAATTTTAAAAACTTCAGTGATATGAGCATATCAAAGGGACTCAGAACTCAAATGAACAAATGGGCCATGTTCAAAAGTGGAATAGTTTGAACAACAAACTACAATAGTATTGGATTATAATCCAAAGCATAAAATAAATGTCCATAGGTCTATACAGTTATAAATGATTGAATAAATGAGAATAGACAAATCTTTGTTGTAGTAGATTTGAAATAATTTAAATATTAAACTAATTTCTCAAGAGGTGGAGAGTAACTCATCTTTCCCTTAAGTGTGGACCTTGCATAGGGGCATCCTTGTAAAAGGTGCAGAATAGAGAGGAAGAACACCGTAACTCTGCAGTGGACCTAACAATACCCAAGCCAGATGACAAAGGTAAACACCGTGGGAGATCATTTATGTTGGCACTATGTGAGGTGTCATTCAAATTGTGATAAGAATTTAGTTTAACAAATAGAAAGAAAAATCATTTGATTGTGTCAACTAATGCAGAAAAGTTAATTAATTGGACCTGGCAAAATTCAACACTTTGTAAGCTAGGTAGGGATAGAGGTGAATTATCTCAGCTAGATAAAGAAAATCTACAAAAGCCTGCACTAAGAGTACACTTACTCATAAAACTTAAGTAATGCATTAAAAAGAATTAAGGGGATGGAGATTGAGTAGAAAGAAAGAAATGTCTCTTTTCCATAGGCCATGATTGTCTATATAAGAATTTCCAAGGAATTTATGAAAAAAAGAAATCTCTAGAACTATTAAGGAACTTCAGTAAGGTTGCAGAACACAAGATCAAGAAATAAAAATCAGCCACATACCAGCAATGGGCAGGTGAAAATCAAAATTAAAAGCACAAAACTATTCACAACCAACTCAAACAAAATGAAGTACTGAGGTATTCCCAACAAATAAATGCTGAATGTATATAATGAAAATTACAAGAAGCTGATAAAAAGATTAAACACTACCAAATAAATTCAGAGATATACTGCATTTGTGGATTAGATGGCAAAATTTGTCTATTTTTTCCCTAAGTAATCAGCATAGTAAAAATGTCAACAGTTCCTCAAATGATCAATAAGTTTAATGCAATTTATTACAAAATCCCAGCAAAGAATTCTGCAAACATAGACAAGATTATTACCATAGCACAGCTAAAATAACCTTGACAAAGAGGAAATAGGAGAGTAATTGCTCCACACCCCCAAAGACCTCCTATAGCTGAAGTAATCAACACTGCATGGTATTGAGCAAGAGTCACACATAAAGACGAATGGAACAGAAGAGAGACCCAGAAGCAGACTCAGAAATACGCCCAACTGATTTTTGACAAAAACCTAACACAATTCTCTGTAGGAAAGAAAGCTTTAACAATAAATAGAGCTGCAGGAACTGAACATCCTTGGAGTGGGGGAAAGACCTCGATCTAAAACTCACATCATACAAAAATTAACTCAGTGTGGACCATGGAAGTAAATGTAAAACATAAAACTGCAAAATAGGCAAAAAGCACCCAAATCATTGAGATACAGAAATAGAGGAAGAGTATATAGACCTGAAACTGGAAGCAAGTTGTATAAAAGGAATAATTTACAAATTGGATCTCATAAAAGTTAAAATTCTTCTATTTGTGAAAAGAATGTGAATTTTCATTTGTGACTATAATGTAAAAAGGAGTTACAGATAAAACAAAAACTATTTGCAAACCTTTTATTTGATAAAATATTAGCAGCTGCAGTAAGTATGTAATTCTCAAAACTCAAAAGTAAAAATCAAATAATCCAATCACAAAATGGGCAAAAGCCATAGATATTCAAGGATCCATACATAAAAAGCGAACATACAGAAAGACTTTCAATGTTCACAGCCACCAGGAAATGAAAATATACCATAGAATATACAAAAAACTGAAAAAACTTAGACCCCTCAAATAAAAGACTGAATTAAAAAGAATGGGCAAGTGAAATGAGTAGATATTCAACAGAAAAAGAAATACAAACCTCCAACAAATACATGAAGAAATGCTCAACATTACTGGTCATTAGCAAAATGCAAATTAAAACAACATTGAAATTTTATCATAGTCCAGAAAAGATGACTGTGATCAAGAAATCAAATAATAGTAATAATAATAATAAATGCTAGCTAGGCTCAGAGGGGAAAGGAGCCTTCTGCACTGTTGTTAGGAATGTAAACTAGTACACCCACTATGGCAATCAATATGGGTATTTCTCAAAAAACCAAAACTAGAAATTCCATTTGGCCCAGGTATTCTCCTTCTAGGCAGCTTTTTGAAAGAATTAAAGATGTCGTCTAACAAAGATACATGTATACCCATGTTTATCGCAGCAAAGTTCACAGTAGCTAAATCTTGGAAGTGATCTATGTGTCCATCAGTGGATGAACGGATAATAAAATGTGGTCTTCACACATTATGGAGTACTACTCTGCCATAAAGAAAGACAAACTTGAGTCATCTGTAGGAGAATGGATGCACCCTCAGACCATAATGTTAAGTGAAACAGACAAACGTGCTTGATTACTGCATGGTTTCTCTGATGTGCGAAATTTAAATTATCAAGAAAGAGAAAATACAGTAAGAAGTAGGGCGATAGACCTTTCTCAATTGAGAAGGGGATCAAGAGATGGAGGGGTGGGGAGGCAGAGGATTGAAAACAGGAATTAAGATGTGTCACATACACACAACAACTCCACACAAGGGAATGGAAGCAGTATGTACTGCAAACATGTTCTAAGAGAAAAGTAGTTGCATAAGGCCACTTCTGTTGCTGTGAAATTCACAGTAAATTACTTACATTTAAAAATGCATATTTTGGGATCTTTGAACACACGTTAGCATAATATCACTATTCTCTCTGCAAGCAAATAATATTTGAAATAATTCCTACCCTAAGTTGCAACTGCAGCTATGGTGCAAAACAACTGAATGTGACCTCACAAGCCAGAGTTTTCACTTCACTGTTTTCTCAGAATAATGCCAGGTATGTCTTCTATCTCTCTGATACCAAGCTGGGAATTGATGCTTGGACTTTTTTCATGCTTTGCAACACCCTTGTAAATCTTACATGTCTGTAACTGTGGGGTTAAAATTTCTTGGTATACCCACATTTAAAACTTCAGTTTTTGTTTTCATCGTGTTTTCTGTTTCTTGGCCATTGTGCAGCCTGGAGGGAATGACTTACGGTGTTTTCTGTCACCTGTCGGCTGTTAATACCTTGTGCTTCACATTTGTCATTGGAATTCAGTAGGCTCTAAGCTAAAATGTGTCACTTAGTGAACTTTGTCAGGTAGATGTTTTCATCTTCCATTTGCAGATTTGGAAGTGGACATTCTGAGCAATTTCCTAAACTAGCAGGCGAGACAGCATGACTTGACTTCCAGGTGTTCTGCTGCTAATGGGACATCTTTTCCAAGAGAATCATGGCTTCTGTCGTGAAACAAAAACTGCTTTAGTGAACAGGTGGAATCAAGCTCTTGTACCCTCATGACACGGCCTGTGCGACCACTCAAGTCTTTCTTTATAAACAGCATAATCCAGGGGGCTTAAAATGCTTCATCGAGAATCCTAGGGCTTTTTAAAGGTTACTTTCTTATTGGCAGATGGAACCTGAAAATTATTTATTGAAAGTATTATTTTAATGTAACAAAGGTAGCCAGCAGAGACCACCAGGCTTATGTAAAGGCCACATGGCATGGAACTTATTGTGCCTGGTTGCAGGCAGAGAGTGTGGTAAGATCTCGTGCCCCAAACAAAGAGAAGTGTGTCCCTTTTATAGGGATGGAGAGAAGGCAGGGGACATTAAGCAAGAAGTTTCCATTGAATATCCGTAGTTAAAATTTTCTGGCAGTCTTGCACCTCAGTGGGCTGTGTCCTTTGAAGTGTCCATTATAAATTCTTGGGTGTCTCCAGTTGTCTCCAGGATCTGCAAACTTCCTCCGCCTGTCTTATCTCCTCCGCTGTGTTTGCAGAGTGCTGAGCTGAGTTCCCTGCAGAGAGCAGTGCGCTGCCGGCCAGTGGGCTGGGGGCTGGGAGCGTCAGGCCAGATCGGAGACTTACATTTATTTACTTATTTTTATTTTTTTTACTGAAGAGAAAAAAAAAGACAGAAAAGAAAAACAAAAAGCAAAACAGACAAACAAACAGCAACATTAACAAACCCAAAACAGTAACAGTAGAGGCTTACAAAACAAGTTGATAGGAATTTAACAATATGTAATATTGCATATCGTTACCTTCAAAAGGGCTGCTTAGATTACCAGATACAGACATGTAAAATTGATCTAATCATATGAGTATTAACTGTTCTTTTCTAAGAGCTAAAGACATAGATTTGTATACACACACACACACACACACACATATATATATATGATAGCTAAAATTACTATACTACTAATTGGAGATGAGACTTATATTTAAAGCCACACTTCCTAAAGTATAGACACGAAAGGGGAAAGTTCCTGGGGTAGACAAAACTGCCTTCCCAGTTTGAAAGAAAACTACCTAGAAACACACAGAGTGTGCAAAAGCACACATGGGCACTGCAACTTTGAGATGAGAACTGGAGCATTAGTTCTATCATTGTGTACACTGAGGCTTTCTCTCTTTCTTTCTTTCTTTTCTTTCTTTCTTTCTTTCTTTCTTTCTTTCTTTCTTTCTTTCTTTCTTTCTTTCTTTCTTTGTTTTTTCTTTTTTTTGGTACCAGGGGTCAAACTCACAACCTTGCACATGCCATGCAGGCACTTATGTCTTTGAGCTAAATTCTGGGCTCTGGAGCATTAGTTTTAAAGCAAATTTATTTACAGGTAAGATTAAGAAAAAAGTACACTTTCTGATTTGAAGACTAACAATCTAACAATGGTGCTTCTCTCCGTTAGCTTAATCTTCTAACACTGTGAATCCATGTTGCTGATCCGTTTATTTTTTCCCAGGCAATAGAAGCATCTCTGCTGACAGTGTCATTCCTGGGAGGGAAAGTCAATTCATTCCCCTTTGTGGCTGAACTAAATCAGCCACATAGGCTGTTTGTGGATGCCAGGCCAACGCAGAGGGTTATTTCTGCTTAGCCGCAATTAACAGTGTCTTGGGTAGAATGCATTTAAATGAAAAGACCCTGAAGAGTCTCAAGCAGTGCAGTGCTAATGTGGTTTTACTACTGTTTTTTTTTTTAAACACAGTGACTTATGCAAGCTTGTGTCCCGCAGACAGTCTTTTCCTGAATGAGCAAGCCTGAAAAAATTTCTTTCTTTATTCCTTGCTAGCTTCATGGTTGAAGTGACTATAACAGAATGTGGATTAATAAGAAAAAAATCACAGAACTATATTTAAAAGAACTTATGCATGACATGAAAGACTTCATGAGGAAACAAAGATGCAAATCATCAAAGGAGTCTGTATGCTTTTATGCTAAGTGACATGAAGTTGTCTTGTGGAAGGGAAGGCTGAATACAATTATCTAATGATAATATACAGGTATGTGGGCCGAGCAAGATCTGTATATCAGATTCTTATCTGTGTTCCTGCACTTGGACAGAAAAGGATATTTTTTTTTCCTCTGGGTATAGAGTAGAAATCTCTTGCAAGAGAATCTTATGACCTGGATCAGAGAAAGGTTAGATAATTCTTTTATGATCTATTCCTGGAGAGAAGAACTGGAGATCAGAGAGACTGTTCTGCATTTGCTGTTTTCTCAAATGCCAAAGCGTCATATTTCGCGGGTAGTGTTGGAACCTCATTGAAGCTGGAGGATCTGAATGGGGTTACTGTTCCAGTTCTGGTCATTATGAAATTCAAACCTATAGCAGCTAAACTAACAGTGATTTACAAGACATATGTTTCCTAGGTCAAATAAGACATATGAGTTCTTACAGACATGAATTCGGTTTATTGTAACTATTTAAAGCTATGGTTTGAAGTTATTTTTGTTTTAAAAATTGAATATGTGTAAAGAATTGTATCACTGGTGTGTGAAAACCTATCAAGAAATAAAGGTCTTGATAAATACCACATTCAGGAGGATATTTACTCTGAGTAAGAAGATGTTGCCTCAATAGAGAATGTAGAGGGTTGTAAGAACAAAGACAAAAATAACTATTTCTATTAGTTAGGGAGTAGGTATGGGTATACTAGTGATATGTTTTTCTATTTTACTTGGATTGAAATTTACCCAAGTGGAATTATATTTCAGGTATTCCTTGAAAACTTCTGTTTTTTTCTGACGATTCTACATTAGAATATAAGGATTCCAATGGGAAAAAAAAAAGCCATAGTGAGGTAAGACACAAAGAGGGTGGCAGCATTGAGGAGTGGGTCAACATTAAAATTTTAAGTAGGATGCCAGAAGATTTCTCTCTAATGGTGATCCTGAAACAACTGTGGTTGATTAAGATGATGTGTCAATGTGATAGCAGTACTGTATTGAAGTTTGTTAAATTTCACCAAAAATTTGATTTGGAATTTCTAGGTAATTTCTCTGAATGTATGTGTCAAATTTAGATGAAGTCAACACCTCTGTGATGCTGATTCGTCTTTTAGTTGGTTATAATTCTTTCTTTCAATTTTTCATATTGTAATAATATTGCATCAACACTTTATAATTTCTTTCACAATTTTTTTTCCATATTTTGAAGATTTATTTTATGAAGCTAGTCACTGGATTTGACAAGTAGTTCTATTATACTTTTGTAGCTTTAATTTATATATAGATCTATATAGTGATCCTGATTCCTAATTACAGCTTCACTCTGATTGCATCTAATACTTTTCATATGTAAATAATGATGACTTGTATTATTCTTTTAAATATTTATGCCTTTGATTTTCTTATCTCAATACACTTGCAAGATATTTCAAGATAAGACTGAATAAAACTGCTATTAAGGGGATCGGTGACTTGTTCCCTCTTATAATTATTTAACCATTAAGCATAGTAATAGTTGTAAGATTAATATTTTAAGAAAGCCTTGGGTTCTCTGTGGAAACTTTCTCTCAGACTAGATGTTGAATTTTCTCAAATAGTTCTGCATTTAACGAGATGATCATGGAATTTAACTTAGTTTGTATGTTCATGTGATATAATTAATTAATTGGTTCATTTGTCAATTTTTCTGTTTAACTTTTCCTGCTGTCCATAGTTGATAATGTTGACTATCTGTAACACTGTTTTGAGTATCGTGTCCATTTTTATATTGGAGGGTCCCATCATACTTCATTTTTGTACTGGAATTTCAGTGTTAGTGTAATAAACTTACACTGGACACATCGATGCACTCTTGTTTTTATACCAAATGGCTGATGAAAGATGCATTTGATTCTAGAATATTTTGTGTAAGTTTCTGTAAACTAGGTCTCACGCTTTCTTTGGAGAAAGGGTTTACCTGTATCTCCAAGTTTTGACAATCCTTGGGAAACTGTGGGGTCTTCTTATTTCTCTTGAGTCATGAGTTTTCAACTCTCCACTCTGCCAGTGTTGCACCACACTAGTCTTCAAAGTAGCCTCATGGTCAAGATTCTCCTCTTCAAGCCTCAGGTTTTTTTGAAGGAAGTTCTGTCTGTTTTATTCACATCCTTGAGCAAGGCTGAGCTGTCTCCTGATTCCACACCTTTATGCAGCAAACCCAGTGTTTAAGTGTACTCAGATCAGTGAACATCTTCAAAGGAAAAGTTAGCCGTGAGTGCATATTTAGAACACTAAAGCATTATTCACACTTTAGGCGCTTTGGTTACATTTTTTTATAGCTGCCGTTTTCTGTAGCCCAGATTGTCACAAAAGTCAGATTATATCATCATTCAGATTCAGCATTTGATGCTCCAAGTGGCAGAGACCCCGCAATAACAAGGAATTACACCGACAGCAGCTCAAGTGACAGCACGGGCTGCTCCTCATGGCACTGCCTGAGAACCAGCCTCAACTCTGACAGATGAGCTTCCCCAGTTGCTGCTTTGAGCATATTTTCCTAAATAAAGACAGTTAAACCTGCAGTGGCTTCACTGTTCTTTTGGAGCCTTGACTTCAAAGTGCATTTTAGGAACTTATACTGAGGCAATGTCTGAGTGACAGCACACATGTAAAATGTCAACTCTGCTATGCAAAGAATCCCAGGGACAACCAAGGAATAATTTATCAGAGGTAAACCTTTCTTTCCTGTAATGGTGCTGGTAGTCAATGCCTTCATAACACACTGAAATTACGAAACACTCTTCATAGATATTCAAAACCACTTGAGAATTGTCTTTTGCATTTTATGCCGCAACTCTCATGTACATTTTTTTGTCATATAATAAATGTGATATTACTGAATAGCAATAAAATATTTGGCTATTCAGAGAAGTCTCAAATATATATTTTTAATTTTAAAGAGAATAAAAAACCAATAAAAACAATATGGAATTTCAAAACAAGATGGTAGGGAATTAACACTGGTTATTATATTGCAGATTGCTTTCAAAATATTTGCTCAGGTTGCTAGATATAGGAGTGCAAAATGGATCAGACAATTTTAGCTACTTTGTATGTGTGTGTATATATATATATATTTTTTTTCCCTTCTTTCTTTTCTCCTTTCCCCTATCCCAGTTGTTCTTTCCTTTTGAGCAGTTTCTTTCCCTTTCACAATATCTATTATACCTTTTGGATCTTATTTACTGTATTGTCTCCTTAGTGACCTGGGTTCTTTCAACAGTAGGATAAAGTTGGTGATGTAACTTATGTGTGAAAGCATCAGGTTACACGGCAACTTCAACAGTACAAAAATGACTTAGTGTATTTGCGACTCAGACCAGCGAGCGCTCTTTTTAATATGTCAAATGACCTATGGGCCACATTCCTCTGGAATACACTTCGGGGTAGTTCCAGACACCTTGTGTTATTGTACTCATCAGAGTTGTGGTGTCTCAGAATCCTGCCCTTTTGGCCATCAAAAGCCATGGACATGTTATTGGTCATGGGTTCATTTTAAACATATTTATCATTGCTCCATCATAACTTTGGCATATAGTAATGATAAATAATTAGTAAGAATGCTATTATGTACTTTAAGGACCTATTTTAAGACTCTTGATCCTTCATCAGAAATTGTTTTGGCTTGGTTTGTCTTTTGTGACTAAACATTTATTTAAAGTAGAAGAAATTGGTAGATTAGAGAGGGAAGGAGGAGCTACCTGCCTGTGTGGGCAAATCCACTCATGCACGTATGGAATGGTGAGCTTACCAACCAGATCCTGCAGGGACCACATGACCCTGGGTGGCCCCTGCCCACATCCTCACCACTCCTCCTGTTGTCATTCACACCATTCCTGGTCTGTGTCTGGATTCTGTTGCTCCATGAATCTATTCAGTAATTTTCATCTCATAATACTGGCCTGATTTGGTTTTTCATAAACCCTAAACCATTATGCTTGAATGGTATTTTGCATATAATTCAGGCAAAATTTTTACAAGGTGAAAAACTTCTTTATCATATACCTGTTGGTTGGATTTTCTTGTCTATGTATTAACATGTCCAGGAATATTTTATATCACTCATTTCTTTTGCTGATCAATTATATGCTTTTCTTGTATTTTTATGGGTTAGAGACAAGATGGGCTAGTCTTTAGTCATATGTATTATAGATCCAGGTCATCTAGATTTAAGCCTCTGCTTGGCCCATTAACTACCTGTGTGATTTTGGTCAAGTTACTTAATCAGTTTTCTATTGGTAATGTAATTACCAACTGTAATTCAGTTTTCTGTTGGTAAATGAAAATACAACCACAACAATAACATTATGTTGGAGGCATTTGTAAATATGATGGATTTAAGAGATTACCAACATATAGAAATCAATTTACTTATTATTATTTTCCACATGCCCATCTTTTTTGCCCCTTTCGGACTTAGCATATCAACACCAAAGAGAAACCAAAGACATCAAAGTATATAACCGATACTGAGCCATGACACTGAGACTCCCGAGGCAAAGCCGTAGTATAAGCATTCAATGACACACATGCTGAGTTTCCTTTATTCGCCTTTGCTTTAAGCCATTTGCTCACTGCAGTTCACTGACAGGCCACTGTGTTCTGGCTACAGTAAATCACTGGGTCCACCAGGCTTTGATGGGGTGGGTGCTTGACAGCTGCCTGAGGCTGTTGGAGCAGTTCCGATGAAGGTGGATTTTACACCATGGCAATCAGGGCAGGTCGTACTCCACCAGATAGCTGAGGAGCCAGGCAACGTTCTCCCAACTCGAAGTCGCGTGCTGAGGTATTCCTGGGTTTCTGGTGAGCCTCAAAGGGCACCGTGGTGGAGTCTGGGTCTCCCACTGTCAGGAGCAGAATCCTCCATAAGCGGCTTAACTGGTGGGAACACCGTCATCTAATGTTGGCAATGGTCTGATGCCAGAGTGGTTTCAGAGTCAGGGCAGCAGTTTATCAGTGGTGCTTAGTGCTCTGGTGCTTTGTTCTCCTTCTCGCCTCTGCACATTGGCGTATTAGCGTCTGCTCAGGTTGCCAAAAGGATGCAGTTTCTCGGGTGCCGCGTGAAGACAGTGTGCCGTTCCATGGAGCATTCAGAGAGCCTGACCAGAAGCTCTCCAGCAGGCGGGATCTGAGGTGGGACCTGAAAGACTAGCGAGAAGAAGGAGCAAAGCATCCAAGGAGAGCAAAAACACATAGGGAGGTTGGACACAGGGTTGCATCCGGGTTGAGGTGCCCAGTGGAGGTCCGTGTGGCTGAGACACATGAGCAGGATGGCAGAAGGAGTCAGGGAGGCAGGGGGAGTGTCAAGGTATGAAGGGGCTGGAAATAAAACAAATTATGTACATTGTAAGTAAAGTTCCCCTTAAGACCTTCGAGGCAGGATGGAGCCATGGATCCGTGTACTTTCTGGAGGAGGGGTAGGTGGGAGAAGGCCTGGTGTACTCATTCCCTGAAGTCGGGGAGAGAAGCCGCAGGAGAGGAGAGAGACGTAGCAGGTAGATCTGGCTTAAGAGTGTCTAATACTGTGTTTCTTTCTGAAAATATACTATGGAATGAAATGCAGTGCATAAAACAATCCAAAATATACAAGAGGAAATCCATAATCCATAATCTCAGTTTTAAACAGTAGTAAATATATATTTGCTCAGTTATAGTAGAAACATTTGATTTTAGTAAGTTGTGTACACTATGTGTTCTAAGGTAGAAACTTTCCATGTTAGCAAACTCTATAAAGAGGATTTCAAACTATTTCTAAACTACTCAGCAGCCTCATAATAAAGGTATTCTCTAAGACTGTTGACACGTTTATCGACCTTGATTTGTGTTACAACAAATATTTCATCATCCTTCTTGCCAGTACTTTCCTTACTCTACAGCCTTTAAGTGCAAAAATTTCCAGTTGTTTCCAGCATTTATGCTCCTTTTATTGTCTTTTCTCACCTCCCAAATTTCACTTCATTAATGTGTATGGATAATGTTCAGTCCCGTCACATCTTATTAAGAACTAATGAAGCTCTTCTAGACTTAATTTTAGGATTCAGTGGCTGTCTAGATTTCCTTGTATTAGCACTCACTTTTGTCACCACAAACCTTGGTAATTTCTCCTTCTCAGAACAGACTTTGTGCCGACAACTGCCTTAAGCCCTTCCTTCTCCATGGTCCCCAGCTCCGGCTCCGCAGCTCCTGTGCACACCTGGAACACTTTGCTGACCAATGCCAGCTTCCTCAAGGTCGGGAAACACACCAAGGACATTGCATCTTGTTCTCATCAGGGGAATAAACAAAGCAATGAAAGTACCAGATACATTTTCTCTCACTCTTTTACTTTTATCTTTTGTTGTCTTCAATTGCTGTTTTAAGACCATTGTATGTCTCCTTTGGGGAATGTATTCCATGTGACTTAGTTGCACTGAATAATGAAGGATATTTTCAGAGTTTTAGGGCTCTGCATTTTGTGTCATAACATTGATTCACTGTCTAATCAAAGGAAATAATGATGATAATAATAATAGCAACACTACTAACAGCAATAGTATTCACAGCACCACTGATTGCAAAGTGCTTGTGAGAAACTTACGAGCCTCTCCTTATGGGTCTTTAGGTACTAAACAAAATTGTACCTTTCTTTTATTTTCATGTAAGTGATAACTCTCAAGGACAATATAACTTCACAACTTTACAAAAAGCTTTTCTCTTCTCTTGGAAAAGGAGACATAATGACATTTTTGTAGAATATCCTAAACCCAATGAATCTGTAACTTTCCTTTTCCTCATGATGTCTTGATAACAAGTTGCAAAAGAAGGTTGTAGTTAGTTGGCCTGAATTTTAAAATCGTATCTGGGAATATGTAATTCAGGCTTTTTACCAGCTTTGTGAAAATGAACTGCAGCTCAACTAAGATATTATAGCAAGGAAAAAGAAATCTACAACAGTCGCAGGGTGAGCCGTGAACTTATTCGCCTACTAACTTTATTTCTTATAAGAATCAATGCTGCTTCTGTATATTCTTTCACATTAAAAATTTGGTAAGCCAAGAACTAAAAATTAATCTTACTACCTACGCATCATAAGCACTTTTAAAATATTTCTATAGTTAATAGTCTATTTTTTTTCCATTAAGAAACCTTATATTGCCTCAAATAGTTCAGGAAAGTCTTTTTAAAAGTATTTCAGAGTCTTCACTGTACGGAAGCACTGAGTATTAGTAATTAGCATGAATCCTAATTAAAACTGCAAAATGAATCTTCTTTGATATTAGTCTATTAAATACAATGATAATAAAGGAACATGACTTAGTCTTCATTTTGCTGAATTCTGTCGTATCGTTCTTGAACAAGTAGACTTGCTCTTAAATTCTTTAGAAGACATGTGTTTATGTTCAATGACAAATTAGGACATAGAGAAAAAGATGCAGTTTTCCAGATGTTTCTGCATATTCATTATGGATTTAATGAAATTTCTTTTCATTTTCTTTAACAGATACAAGGATCCTTCTGGTCTCAAATCAGTAGTTACAAAGATTGCTAATTGACTGATGGAAGTCAAGTCAATTGGTGGCATAGCCTGAGAAGCTTGTGCCTGCATCTGGAGACTGGAAAATGGTTAAGAATCCCTTACGGGATCAGAGAAGCATCTGCTGAAACTTCTCAGCTGCTGTAAATGTAAATATGGGTTAAGTAAAGATTCTGGTATGTACTTTATAGTCAACCCTGATAATGTATTGGTTATTGAGAATCACTATACAGCTATGCAATAATCAAGTACACATGTCAGTGGATCACAAGGATAAGCATTAATTTTTCATGTTCTGTGGGGGTTGACTGGGTGCTTCTGTTGACTTAGACTGTGATTGGGTGATTGCAGGTGGGCTTGCTCTTGAATAAGCAGTCAACTGGTGAATCCACAGACACAGGTTACTCAAGGGGAGACTTGGGATGATGTGTCTCCCTCTGAAGTCTTCTATCCTCTATTGGACTTGTGTTGGCTTTCCAATGGTACAGAGAGGAGTCCAAGGGAAAAAGCAGAAACATTAAGGGATATATGTAGTCTAGTCTGAGAATAAGCCCAAATCCTACTGACCAAGGCAAGCGATAAGTTCAGAATTGGGCAAAAGTCTCTGGTTAAGGTGAGAAGAGCTAAAAACTTGTTACCTTGTAGGTGGCATAAATTTAGGAAGAGTTGGAGAATCAAAATCACTTTTAGAAACAAGCAGGCATAGATGGCTTAGTTTTGAGAAACAGCTATAGATCTATGTATAAAATACATAGTCTCATCTATTTTATATTTGCTACCTAATCCTCAGGAAGAAAGGGTACAATATAATAATCTCTGCTTTCAGGTAGATCTTGTGTTAGTAAGCAAATGATATTATTAGAAGATGACAGACATCAAAAATGGAATAGATAACTGAAAATAAGACATATATATTAAAGTGTACTATATAAGTACATATTAATAAAATGTACTAAAATATTAGATTTTTAAGAAACAGGTAGGAGTAACTGTAAGAAGTTATTTGCAATGATGAGGAAAGGACTAATATCAGGGACTATCATGGAGCTTTCAGTGGCTAGAAGCAGCCTAGACGTTTTCACATGCCCAGAAGGAATACTAAAGTCAACTGGGCTGACCCGTAGGCCCACAGTGGGATGATCTTGGTGAGCAGGGTGGAACTCTCTTGAGGAGAATTTCATCTTTGCTAGGTACCAGACAGTGGCTGCCTGAGGCTCACATGGCTGGCCCCCTCCACTTACCAATTTTCTACTATTTTTTTGCATTCTACACATCTTTCATAACCAATTTGATTCAGGTACTAGAGAACAAAATGTAAAGAGTAAGTAATTGAATCTATTTTAATGGGCAATAAACACTGTCTAGGAAAATTACATATCTAAAAACCAACATTAATACATAAATACTCACAGATAATTTCCCATTCACCATCTGGAAATCGAGAAGGATCAAGGGGCTACAAGTTGGCAGACTTCTGTCTTGGATTAGACTAAGGAAAACAGACAAGATTTCACCTGCCATGGACTTCAGGAATAGAGGCCACATCCGTGAGGGGTCTCCTAAATATGCCTGAAATAATAGCTTCCATCACACACACTTTAAATGCAAGGTGAATAGCCGGGCGTGGTGGCCCACACCTTTAATCCCAGGACTCGGGGGAGGCTGAGGTAGGAGGAGTGTTGTGAGTTCAAGGCCGGCTTGGGCTACAACGTGAGCACAAGGCTGGCCTAAACTATGTAGTGCAATCCTGTCTCAAAAAACTAGGGCCAGGAGTTTGCCTCAGTGACTTAAGCACCTATCTGGCAGGTGAGAGGTTGTGGGTTCAGTCCCCGGTGCCACAATAAATAAATAAATAAATAAATAAATAAATACAAGGTGACTCTGTTCCTTATAAAATGGTGAGTCTAATTCCTCTCTTCCTGAACCTTGACTCACTTGTAATCAATATAATGGGGAAGAAGTGATGCTGGTTTTCCAGGCTGGGTCAGAGAAGGCCCTGTAGCTCATGCCTAGTTCTCTTGGAAATTCAAGAGTGCGTATCAGAGCATGGTTAAACTGTGAGGCACCAGGACCTAAGTCTGAGCCAAATCCAGCTGCCACCTCACTTCTAGCTGGGAACGAGGCGTGTGGGCAATGATGCTCCAGGTGACGGAAACCAGTGTCTGATATTTCCCAAACTCATAAGCCGCATGAAACGTCAGACATCATGGTATAGAGACAAAACTCTCTAAACCCTGGGTCCACACAATCCATGGACATGGAATAGTAGTTGTTCATGCCAAGTTTGTGAGGGTGGCTTGTGACACAGAAATATGTAGCCAGAGCAAGGGACACGGTGTACTGACGGATAAATGCTGAAAGACCCAGAGGAAAAGAGCCACAAACAGCCTAGTCCCTCTGCAGTGCTCCTTGAGAATGTGTGACCTGACCCTTCCACAGAGATGTTGTGGTGAAGGTGGGGCCACAGAGCAAGGCAGGAAAAGAGTTTGAGAAGAGAGAGAAAACTTTGGAAATAAATTTTGAATCTTTATCTGTGATTTCAGAGATAGCTATAGTGAGAGAAAGCTGAAAGATACTAAAATAACCTTTATATTTTAATCCACCCTCTCTCCAAAAGGGTTCCTCAAGTAAGACCAGGGTCATTTTACCAAAAAGAATTTTTTGTAATTATTGCACTAAACAAAACAAATACAAGAAAAACAAGAAACAAAAGGCACAAATAACAATAACAAAGAGCCCAAAACAGTAACAATGTGGGCTTGCAAAACAAGGTAGCAGGAACATAACTAAGGTTGTTATTTTGCATAGTTATCTTCAAAAGAGTTACTCAGAGTACCAGATATAAACATGCAAAATTGATTATTTTGTTTTGCTTCTCCTTCTAATACTGAAATGATAGATGTACAGGCTTACACATGCCTAGAACTTCTCCTAAAGAGTTTACAAGAATTGATTTTAATACATGTGATGGTATGAACAGCTTCTTTGAAGAAAATGAGACATTATGGCAGCCATTGCTGATTTCCTTTCATCATGTTTTGAAGTTCAATAATGCTTTTGTTCTTTATTTCGATTGGTTTTAGTCTGTTTTGTATTATTTGATTTCAGCGTGTGTGAAGGTATGGGCAGCTATTTTGAAGAGAACAAGAGACATCATGGTAGCCATTGTGGATTTTCCTATTGTCTGATTTTGAAGGCCTGAAATGTTTTTATTATTTTTTTTGATTGGTTTTATACTATTTTGTTTTGTTTGAATTCATTGTGTGTGAAGATATGGACAACTACTTCAAAGAAACAAGAGACATTATAGCAGCCACTATTGATTTCCTGTTGTCTTGTTTTGAAATCCTGTGTTGCTTACATTGTTTTGCTCTGATCTGCTTTGTTCTGCTTTGTTTTGTTTTCTTTTATTCTCTTTAAAATAAAAAAGTAATTATTGCACTAATCAACTTGTAGAAAAAAGTGATGGCTCTACTCCCTTTTTCAGTAATGAAAAATTAGTTAATTTGTAGAGGCTTTGGGGCTATAAAAATAAACAGAACAAACGTGAATGCCATTTGCAATTTTCATTAAATTGATTTTTTCATTGGATTGTATTGACTGTTACTCATTTAGGGCAAATGACCTAAAGCTATGTACTTTCTACTTTACTTTAAGATGATACACTTTCTTAGTGGTTCAATATCCTAAGCACATGCCACCTTATTAATTTATAAGATTTATGGAGATTTTCAGAGGTTGATTTGTACCAGCTGACTTCCCACTGCAAAGTCACTTTGTGTTCATAACCTCTGAGTCGGTGTCCTTTCATCTATGAAATAAGCATGTTGTGAACAAAGAGAAAACAGTTCAAACACAAGTCAGTAAAGGAAACCTGAATCATTTGATACAGTAGCATCTTTACATGTAGCTCATGAGGGAGAAAGACAAGAAAATAAGTCACAGGAAAATGTACCAGGCTGCTATATGATGCACAGTTACCTAATGTAAATAGGAAGTTTAATTTCTCTTTTTCAACTTTTGAATTTAATCAATGAGGTATGATGTAAGATCTCAGCGAATATGTATATAATCTTACCGACTGTTTTCCCTGGTAAATGCCTCTTTGGAACGGGATGTAGAGTTACCTAAAAATTAGTCAGCAGTGATCCCAAAGGGCCAAGTGTTGCCATTGTGAGATGATGGATGATCTCCCGGTGGAACTGCCCAGTGATGGGTGTTACCTTCATGTTTCTCAATCCATTTTACAAGATGCTGCCTTGTGAAGAAAGACATCTACCATAGGTAGTTCTGCAGTTGTCTTTGAGCTAGTGTGATTGTTCACATGAAGAAGAACTGACAGATTTGATCTTTTGCTAAGTTTCGTCTTAGATCAGATGGGTTGAATTGATATAGAACACTCTCAAAGACAGCAAACAAAATCCCTAGAAAGGATGAGGTACATGCAGACAAGTGCAGCCCAGTGTCCTGATTCTGTGTTCATTAAACATTACTCTGTGGGGAAGAGGGTTTCTTTCTGGCACCCAGCTAAATAAAACATTTTTACAGGTATTTTTGACCAGCCCTATTTCTAACATTTAACACGTGTATTTGTAAAAGTTTAAAAAAAAACAGAACCCTGTTCTTTAATGTACTATCATTTCAACTTAAGATGAAGGAGGGAACTTCTTCCTTTTTTTTTTTTTTTTTTTTTTGCGGCACCGGGGATTGAACTCACAACCTTGCACCTGCCAGGGCAGGCGCTTAAGCCACTGAGCCAAACTCCCGGCTCTATTTTTTTTGAGGCAGGGTCGCACTATGTAGCTCAGGCCAGACTTGCGCTCGCTTTGTAGCCCAAGCTGGCCTTGAACTCACAACGCTCCTCCTACCTCAGCCTCCCGAGTGCTGGGATTAAAGGCGTGCGCCACCACACCCGGCGTGGAACTTTTTCCTTTTAAGTATGGCATATTTTTTTTCATAACAGCAATAATGGTCGTAATCCTACTGCTTGGCAGTTGAATTGTGTTTTCACACATAAACATATATTTATTCAATTTATTTGTATCAAACCTAAAGTAGAGAAGATTGGAAGACTTCTTTGTTAATAGCTTATAGAAAACATTCATGTGGAGTTGAGTACCACATTTAATGCCATAGAGTTATTTGTGTCTACTTCCTTATGAGCAGAGGTTGACTTATAAGCATTACTCATCTTTGTGTTGCACTTTAATAAAAAAGTTACTGTATAAGGATACACAATGCAACCCATTTTTAGGAATTTAAATGCAAGATATAATTATAAAATAGTTTGACAAGTATCCGTGACATCCAACTGTGTTAACAGTGTATTTTCTCACTTCAGTAGTTTTTCTTGCTGATATAGAGAATGAATAGTATAATGAATCTGAGTATGGACTCAGATATCAGGCCACAATTTGTGATTTAAATTCTAACTCAGTTATGTCTTTAGAAAAATTACTTTGCATTTTTGTCCCTAACTTCCCTTCTCTGTAAAACGGTACCATAATGGTATCCAACTGACAAGATTATTGTGAGTATGAATTGAATTTGCAAACACACACACACACACACACACACACACACACTGGAAGAAGACTAATGTGTGGCCATCACTGTTGGTAAGTTAATTATTAAGTACTGGCCAAAGTTTCAGTAGTAATTGTGCTGAATTCTCATGAATGATTTTAGTTAGTTATACTGAGAAATGAGTGCATCTCACTTTGCCTTGTCATTTTTTTTATACATAGTGAATCTACTTGAATTATAGCTGTGCCTCTCATCACTTATAATGGCTATGTTGAGAATAGTTTGCTTTATTGATAAAATTAAAATCATCAGTTTTTTAAACATTAATATTTCCACTTTTGGTTTTAATGCTTTATATGAACTCTTTATTGTTTTAATATCTGTGACTCTAGTCTTATACTATAGTATTTAACAGTGTAAACTCTTGACAGTGAAAATAGTGCATGTGATTTGAAGGAACTCTTTTTTTGTGGAAAGAGCCTCTCAGGAAATAAAACTGGCCACATAGAGTAACTCTAACCCTGCAATGACCCTTAACTTTTAGAAGGTTTTTAAAGGCAAACAAGAAATGGTGACCTTGTGTCCAAGGCACAACCTGGTTTGCAGCAAGCTCACAATACTTTACACTAAAGTGGAATTACTTCATTAATTAATAATTCTATAATATTTGTTAGATGCTTTCTGAGTGCAAGGAAATGTGGACAAATTGTGTTTGTCCTCTCTGATACCTTTGTATTGACATAAATACTTCATTAACTTAGAGAAGGTGGAATTTGCTATGCTGCGTGTCCCAAAATCATGGAAAGTAAGTTCAAAAAGCAGAGACAGATGTGGACAGATGTTCCTAAAATCTTAACCATTAACTAGGATGTACATCTACATATGTGTACATATCTGCAGATGTATTTGACTAAAAGCAGCATAATTACAAATTTTGACAATGAAATATTAAATTCAGTGTTTTCAGTCTTTTCTTTTTAATGTACTTTCATTTAATTAGAAAAAGAACTTATACTTTATGTATATTTGGTAATATCATTCTAACTTTAATAAAAAAAATTTTAGGTGTTATTTTGGCACCAAATCAATTGAAGTCATATGTTGTGTGCAATTTTTCCTGAGTTCATTTTTTGATAGCATAGCCTGCCTTACTTGATCAGAATGGTGTAGAGAGGTTTAAATAAAGCAGCAATAAATTCCTCATGTTCTTGTTGACTCACTTAGCTTACAAATGTTAAAACACTGCAAAGCTGTCAAAGAAAGAGTGTCTGGCCTAAATATTGAATAAATGGTGGAATGTGAATACGATGATTTGGATGTAGGAAAGCAAAGAGGAATAAGAAAAATTGAGCCCTATAGTTATACAAAAGAGTTTAAAAAATGTTAGAATGCAGGTTCCACCAACATTTAGGATAATTTGCCATTTCAATTAAATGGAAGAAAATTTATTTTCAGATTACTTTAAAATAAATAAAGAACGATTTAAAGTTTGTAAATTCTACTGGATCAGTTGAGTTTGAAATGTTTCATGGGGCTAACATGATCATTCAAACAGTATGCTCAGTTGAAGAGTTGAACAATATGTTCAATTTTAAATTGTGTATTGAGGTCAATAAAGTTAGTTCAAAGCAAATGCTTTCAATTGTTTTATGAGCAACGATTCAGGCAGCAGTTGTTCAATAATCGTGTATTATATCTTCATCCTTTGAAATTTTTGCAATTGATGATATCTGTATATGTTCCTCGAATTATTCTAAGGGGAAGAATTACACAGTTTTGGTCACTCTATGCATTTCTCTGTCACTATTAAACATGATCCAAAATCTATAATAAATACTACGTAAGGGTAAAAAACAGCTCAAAGAGGAAAAGTAATTGGGAAGGGAAAAGGCGGAAAGAGAAAAGGGAAAAGGAAAAGATATAAATCTATATATATGTATATGTAAGATAACTAAAATGAACACACTGCTGAATGTATTCGTTACTGAGAAAGAACAATTAATACTCATATGATTAGATCAATTTTACATGTCTATATCTGTTAATGTAAGTAACCATTTTAAAGATAACAATACGCAATATTGCAACCATTGTCAAGTTTCTATCATCTGGTTTTATAAACCTGCAGTGTTACTGTTGTGTATTTACTCTAGTCATTTGTTTGTCTCTTTTGCTTGTTGTCTTTGTTATATATGTCTTTTTTTCTTTTTTTCTTCACTTAAATAAAAAAATAAATTAAATAAAATGTCAAAATTATTACACTACATTCTGTTATCTAAATATACAGGATCAAAGAATAGTATTATAGTAAAAACTATCCAAATTAAGTGAAATACACAGTGTAATTGGCATTTTGGATAGCATAGTGACTCTAATATATTTAACAAAAGTATATTTTATTCTTTAATGTGCAACCTTTGATTTTTGCTGAAATTTCACTGTCTCTTTTAAATATTTTTTAAAAAGTGCTTGCAATTTCAAAGACAAGTCTTCAAGTATTTGTCTTTTGTTAGAAGGGAATCTTCTAGGGAAATCTTTCCACTTATGATGAAAGAACTCGAGTTAAAGAACAAATATCCTTGTGCATTTATTATTTATTCAGTTTGGTTTATTGAGGATCTGCTATAATTTTGAAATTTTGTAAGCATAATATAAAATGTTGAACAAAGGAAAGATAGACACTCATTTCCTGAAGATTGTAGCCAACTAGATGATAGGTCTCCTCCCAGATTTATTGCTTCATAAAATTTAAGAAAAGTCTTTAACTGGTCAGTTTATGCTTTGCATAACCTAATAGTGTGTTCATGGCAATCCTTCCAAAGACATGTCAAAAATGTATCAACTTACATGATATTTACCCTTCAGAATCATATGTAAGAGCCACCGATCCAGTTGATGAATATTTACAGAATTCCAAGTAAAATCTAAGCACATAAAAAGCTTTAAATTTCTATGTGTTCACTATTGTGCAGTATTTAGCAATGTAAAAATAATTATTTATGAAATTTATGAATGGATGATTAAACTGAATATCATCATGGAGATGAAGTCTTAATTCATATTCTAAAGGTTATTCCCTTTTAGAAGAAATAGACAAATGATCAGCTTTCATTAGAGTCAGGGCTATGACAAAGAGAAACACAAGTGTTGCAGATGCTCAGAGACAGGACTCCCATACAGTATTCCAAGGTCAAAGGAGACTTCCCAGAGGTTGGACTATCTTTTGGGATCTCTAGGCGTCAGGTAATGGGCATTTTGTTTGGTTATTCAGGGACCATGATTTGAAAGTTCAGCGAGTGATCGAAAGTGTAATATACAATAAAAATTTCTTCATGTTGGAAGCGTCTTTAGTACAGGGTTTCCAAACTGAGCCTAGAATTGTGGCTAATGTTTGAGAAGCTTGATTTTTAATTTCTTTTAATTAAAGTGTTTTGGACCCTGAATTGGAGGTTGGCAGGTTAAGAGGCTAAGAACAATGGAAAACAGTTGTAGCAAACCAGCCCAGATGATGAAGAAGTGACTTTTGCCAATGATAGTGGAAATGCATAGAAGAAGATTTGTTCAAGGGATCATACGGAGAGGAGATGGTTTAGACAACCATCACTTTCTGGGTGAGCAGGCAGGTACATAAAGTATGGCATCATTCAGTGATACCAAGAATGGGAAAGAAGTACAGGTGTGGATAAAAGATGATTCATAGTATTTGAAATTTTATCAGAAAAGAAAGACCAAAGATGGAGATCCAGGTGAAGGCTGATGTTTGAGGGGACTGTACAAGGAAAAAAATCTAGATCACTATGTAGAACATACAGAAACTCATAAAACTTCAATGTTCT
This sequence comes from Dasyprocta punctata, assembly GCA_004363535.1. Taxonomy (NCBI): domain Eukaryota; kingdom Metazoa; phylum Chordata; class Mammalia; order Rodentia; family Dasyproctidae; genus Dasyprocta; species Dasyprocta punctata. The sequence continues at coordinate 37,703 of RJWM01003830.1, read as the reverse complement.
TAATTCTGAAGGTTTAAGGAAGGATGAAGGGTTAAGACTGCCACAAGTCATGGAGAGATGGAAAATAAGACTGACGAATATCCAGTGGATTGGCCATTCATGCTTTAGAGGCAACCAGGTACATGGTGTCATTAGAAATGTGGAATCTCTTTGGGTTGTGATAGTTGACAAATAAATTCATAGTAAAGGCAGACAAATGTAGACTTTATCTTCTGATATGAATCTTTCACTTTATATTACAATCATTAATAACTATTAAGAATCAATCATTCTTTTATATAAACCTCCCGTAAATGAACTTATATATTACTTATAATCTGAAAGTACGCCAAATATTCATCAGAAGAAGCTGGAGAAAAACTTCCAGAAGTGAACAAATAGAATGAGGAATACTGATTTTTAATTACCTAAATGGGAAATGTGTTCCTCACAGCTACATTTTCATGGTTATTATTATTTTGACCTGCACCTTGTGTTTCTTCTGTGCTTGCAAACTATTAGAGAAAGAAAATATTTCTCATCAGGATCAGGAAGACTAATTATAGAGGTAGAATCAGAGTTTCACTCAATCCAGAATGGCTTGGATTCTGTTGAAAAAAGATCTACCTAATGCAGCTGCAAGTCAAACCATTTTAATAAATTAAAAAACTCTTGATAGGGCTGTTATGATGACAGCTACAAACCTCTGACATGCATAGGGGCTTGGGGCTTAGGGCTGCTGTGGGGCCTCTGAGGTAGCTGCCCAGAGATGGGTTTGTCCAAGGGTCTTCCAGAACTTCTTGGTAGCATGTAGGGGAGTCAAGTGGGAGGTGTGAGTATATTAGCAGTAACTAACTAGATGCCTGCATGATTGAAGAGCAGAACCCTGGTTCAGAGCCATAGCAGGAGAAATTTATGCTAGAAGTTAATCTCGCTGCTTTTGCACCAGGCACTATTTTCCCTGAAATTTCTCGATGGTGTCATTCTGACTGCATTGCTAGTTCTCAAGTAAAGAAAATTCTACAGTTTTGGAAAAGCTGCTATAGTGAATCAATCAGAGACAAAATTAAGAAAAAAAATCAAATGTGCCCAAAATGTTTATAAAATCCTTAATTAAACTGGAAAATTAATAAAAGATTTATAAATCTTCAATGACCAGATTATAGTCTCTAAATATTTTTTTTCTTATTTCAAGAAAACAGGAGCCTCAGAAAAATGATTCATTCTACATCCTGTGAGAAAAGGTATAAAATGAGCTTGGGAGAGGTTGTCACTCCAGAAACCAAGTTAGGAGCAGAGAGTACCAGAAACATGCAGTAGGATTTGATGATCAGTAAGAATTATGATTGCAGTAGAATAAATCGTGTCATATATGATTTTTCCTTGCAAAGTGTATCACAACATAAACCATCAGTTGGCTGATGAGGTAGGGTTTCTCTTTATGGCATTAATCTTCATGATAAATGAAGAAGGGATGACAAATGTAACATATGGGTTTTTTGAAATCCCCTAATGAAATAAAGAATCCACTCAAAGATTGTCATTGGATGCTAACTTTATATCATGAAAAAGAGCTAAACATGCTGTATTTCCAATTAATGTGTACCCTGCCATCTGTGAAGTATTTTTTCACAGAATCAAACCAGAATCTAACCATCAGTCTATTCTAAACTACCAGTTTATTGGAAATACAGAAAGGAGGGGAATATGTAAAATAACATCACAGGGAGCAGAGTCCTGACTGGGGAAATTCTATAGAACAGTCTGTTTTCTTCAGCAAATAGATTGTGAGCAACAGCAACACAAGAGGGGAGGTGCACAAGATTAAAAAAAAAAAACATATCAAATAATGAATTTTGTTTGGATCTTGACTCAAACTGTGTGAAATTAATACTTGTACTTAGAAATATATTCCAAGGATGCTTGGCTATTTAAGGCAATTATGGAGTAAGTTATTATTACTTTTAGAAGAAAAGTATTATTTCACTTATTTTGGAAACTCCTTTTTAGATACAATTTTGACATTTAAGGATGAAATAATATCTGAAATTGTGCTCAAATTACCCGGGGTAGGGACAAAATAGATGGAAAGTATCTGCGTATTGTCATCCACTCCCATCCTGCTCAACCAAAATTCTTAACTGTCACACTTAGAGTAACCACGCAGTTGGAGCGTGTGAAGGAGGGCACTGTGTCTCCACTTGGATGGAAACATCTCTCTTTATATCTTTTTAGTAAGAGGCCTTCTTTCTTTCCATAATTTGAGCTTCGGATTTTAATACTATGTGGTGTCAGAATGTGCTAATTTCTTCTGTTTCTGAATTTTCTTGCAACCTGAGCACTGACATTTATTTTTATTCACATCACCGATAATTTTGCCAGTAGTGCAAAAATGATGTAACTTTGAATCTGTTTCAATTCGTCAGATGTTCCAGTCTGCTTTTTGTTTATTTGTGTGTGGCCAGCTTTGTCAAGATTCTAAAACTCATACTTGGACACCAGGTCATGAACTCTTGCTAACTTGTACATTCCTTAGTAATCAAAATCCTTCTCACAGGGAACATTGGGTTTATATTTATGCTGCCTGGCAAATGGACACCGCTCTACTTCGTAAGGACGAAGCAGAATTGATTTCCTCAAAATTGCCTGACTTGTCTTTTCTCTTTCTTTGGTTGGTTTGTTTCCTTCCTCTCTAAAATAGTGATTTCAACTACTAGAAACATTATTCCAACCTCCCACTCACCCGGCCCCATCCCAAGACTCAGCTGATGACTTGTTTTGTGACTTCACCATGAAAATGGGAGATATTAGACAGGAACTGTATCAACTGTCCAGAATCTATAAGTAAATATAAGTATTTGAGATTTCCCTCTCCTCCTATTGATAAACAATGGAAACCAGCATTTCCTCTGAGACCTATAAATCTGACCACGTTTGCTTACTAAACTTGCAGTTACTATCTCTCTTATGACTTCATCTTCTCTCTCTCCTTGGTTTTCCCTTCCATGTTAGAATAGTTTAGTTTCCCTGTTTTCAAAGTAAAATGAAACAAGAATAACTCCCCAGATATCATAAGATCATGCTTTTTCTCCAATTAATCGTAATTAAACTTTTAAAAGGAAACAGCTGTATGTCATGGCTCAGTCTTCCCTTCTTACTCCATGACCAATACTACCTCTAGCTCGGGTCCACAGCTCATTGGGGTCAGTGAGTCACGTTGATGGTGCCGGCAAAGGCACTTCCGTGCACTGCTTCCGGGGCATCTCAGTAGTCATCTGCATGATATCAGCCCTCTTTTCTTAACTGCCTTTCCTCAGTTTTTGACCCTTTTTGTTCTTCCTGTCTCCCTTCCTCTGTAGCCAGACCTCCTCATTCTCATTTCCAGGGTGTCCTCTTTGTTTTTTTCTTCAAACACTGATACTTCAGATTCATTCCGAGTTACCTAATCTTTTTGACCTCTCTTCCTAGGCGGTCTCATACACATAAATACTTCTATTACTTGTATTCAGAGCATTCTCTACATCACCCGCTGAGATTTCCGTTCTGAGCTCTCCATCACTGTTTCTAATGCATGTGAGTAACTCTGTGAATGTCTTGGTGGCATCTCTGCCTCGGTATTCAGAAACTGAATGCATTTTCCTTCTCTAACGATCCTGATTCCCCTATCCACCTTTGCAGCTTCCTTTATTCATCGCCTCACCAAATTGTCTTAGTTAAAAAGAGTTTGCCTCAGAATCATTCATTTGTAGTACTTATTACTATAGATAGAAAATGACTCTAAAAATGGAAATTGGAATTTTTTTCTGTTAAAATAGAAACATTTTAGAAACTTTGTACTTTACTGTGGAGTTTAGATAACAGGAATTTCATCTTAGTACAATCAAATGTGATTTCTGTCATTTGCAAAATGACATGTTGTACTTAATACTAATCATGAAAGAATATGTTCTTATCTTTGACATTCATCAATAAGTCGTCTTGTTTTTATGAATTGATTTCTTTCATTAGGCACATAACATTTGCAGCAGCCAGATTAATTTCACCTCTTCCTCTCATGTCAGGAGAATACAAAAAAAAAAAGTCTAGTTTGGAGTTTTTATATTTGGCATTTTATAATATTCCTGAAAGTTGAAATTCAGTCTTTGGCTTCCAAATAATTTAGAAGGGGTAAAAGCAAACTGCTTCCTGCTCAGCAGTCAGAAAATTATGATGTTCAAAGAAACACAGGGATGGACTTCCTATGTAGTCACAGATGGAAGGCATGATAGCAAGGGACAAAAACTAAAGACTGTTACACAGTGTGTTTCAACTTGAATATGAATTGGTTAGGAAATAATGAAAATAAAATCTAATTGAGCCCCAGCTTTCATTTAAACAATGACTTTTAATAACCGGAATCAATTTTTCCCATTCCAACAACACTGATCAGACACTCCAGTGACAATTCATGTGTGTAAAAATGTTTTGTGATCACAGTGTAATGTCCTGCGGTTTAACTGTTCAAAGCTTCCTGCTATGAACAACAGTCCCAGCACCCTCTAAGAACGCTGAGGCAGACCTGAGTGGGGAGCACCCTCCTGCATCCCTTCAGTAGCTGATGGCATCCGTCCAAAGAAAATGCACCAACTGGCCAGGCAGTGTGGGCTTTCATAATCATCCGTGGGCCTATGTGTCAGAATTACACTCCAAGGCACACACTTAATTTCGCTTGCCATTTAACTTTCAAATTGTGGATCTTACCATTTCACTTAGTACAAGAATTTCAAATATCTATAATAAAATGTTTAGGAAAAAATATTTACATTTCTCCTATCAAATGTTTTCTTAATGTTTAAAAATTTTGCAGGACAAAGTTTTTATTAATTATATAAACATTAAAGAAGCAATTAGGAGGTTTTAGCCCCTCTTCATGTTCCACTGGAACAACTCTATCTCTTCTAATCACTCATCTTATTTCACGTGTCTATTTCTGTCTTTCTCCATCCTGTCCTCTGCCCCCAGGAGGAGGTGATCTGGGGGAGGGGCCTACCACCCACTCTCTGTAAGGAAGGCTGGGGCTCTCTGAGTCTTTCTTCTGGATGGTGAAGAAGCGAGCCTGTGTGACCATGAGCATGTCAGTCATTGCAGTCTGGATTCTGTGATCCATGGTATAATCGATTTGCTATTTTGATCTCATGCTGCTACTTTTTGTCTATTCTTAATTAGTTAAGAATTCTGAAAGAAGATCTGTCCTATTTAGAAGTGATATCACAAGGCTGGAATGATCCAAGCTTTTAGCAGTCCTTCTTTACATGTCTGTGTTTACTAGTCATTATTCCAGCTTTCAATTTATAAATCTATTAATCGAAAGAATAGTTACATTCTGCTTATCTGCTCATATATTCTTCTTCTTTAAAACCAAGCAGATTAAGGTGCTGAACACATACAGGATGTACCTTTGCTGCTAAAATTAAATATTTATATTTTAGCTAATTTTATATCACAATAAGACTGTAACCTCTTTGTTGTCTTATTCTTTGGTGGAAAATGGGTCTCCAGTGTTTTCACCTACTGTTAAGAACAGTCATTGAAATATTCGTCACATGATTCTTTTAAAGACAAAAAGCTAATAAACATAATTGTTCAAATTCATCTCTGAGAAGTGAAAATTAAAGATAAGAGATGTATTTTACCCACAAAATGGTGCAGATTAATTATACCAAGGGCACTAATGACATTAAGCATGAGGAAACGGAAATTGCTTATATTTCTGGTAAGCACATGAGTCTGCACAAACTTTCTGAAAGCTAATATTTGTTAATATTTATCAGAAGCCTATACCCCTGACTCAGCAATTTTACTTTTAAGAAATAGTGCCAAGAAAATAACTGAAGATATTCATACAAGGAAGCAGCTATAAGACACTGTGGTCTTTTTATGGAAGGCAAAAATGGAAATGATTTAAGTGTTCAAAATAGTTAAGGAAATCATGGCACGGTTGTACAACATGCCAAGGACAATTTGAGATAGAATAGTTTTCCTGACTCGGCGATATGCTGATGACACACTGCCATGTAGGAAGGTAAGTTCTGAGGTGGTGTGGGCAGTCCCTATGCGCTCTCACACACAAAGTGGGTTCTCTGGGTGGGTGGATGACTAAGCCTCTTCTTCATCCCTTTTCTCTTATTCCCTTTGCATATCTGTATTTATTTTTAAACAATGAATACATGAGAGGTTTTTAGTAAAATTTAGATGAATACATGTTTTCAAGTAACTACACTAAAATAACCTGCTTACAAGATCCAAGGAAAATGTCACTTGTCACCCCCCCAACCAGATGCTGCCACTGCAGCAGAGTAGGAAGCACTGCAGTTTGTCTATTACAGCTGTTAGGGTTTGTGTCTAGAAGTCTCCCCAGAGTGCCATGCAGTTATGGGGGGCAGGCTTTTCAGAGGTGGTTGAATCTAGGTAGATTCAAGGTGCAGTGCTGGAATTAAGGGTGTGAGTGCTACATTAGTCCTTGAGTGGAGAGTCTGCATGTAATATAAGGGCCAGAAAACAATTTGGCCTTTCTCCCTCTTCCTTGTTGCTTTGCTACTATATGCCTGTCATGAACTGTTCTCCTCTGCCAATGCACTCTGCCTTGGTACCAGTGAATTATGGATTGAAGCCTCTACAAACTGTGAACTAAATAAACTGCTCCTTTAACTTTGGGCGTTCGGTATTTTGTGTCAGGAACGAGAAAAGTAACTAAGCCAGAATTCGGTATCAGAGAAGTGGGATTGTTGCTGTCACTCTACCTGACCATGTGGTTCAGGAGATTTTGGGAATGGTTTGTGGGAAAAGTTTGGAAAGATTTGGAGAATGAAGCTGAAAAAGAAGTGCTGGAACACCTTAGGCTGTACTGTATGGGATATTCTTGTCAGAACTCAGAAGAAAAAGATGTTAAAGATCAGGCTCAGGAGGTTTCTTCTGGGAAGAAGGACTGAATTATCTGCTGGACTCCAGATGATGATGTATATTATGGTTTGGCAGAAAGTTCATCTGCATGTTGCTCAAGTCCAGAGACTTTGCCTGACACTAAGATTAAGGGTGGCAGACTAATTTATTCTTGCAGAAGTAATTTCAAAGCAGTCTAATGTTGAGGCTGTGGCATGACTACTTTTATCTAGATCTATGTTGAGAATCAAGAGCAAAGAGCCTAGCAGAATGATTTAAAACACTGTAAGTTTGGACAGAAGGGAAGTTCCAGTAAATTGTGGTTTGCAAAGATAGAGTAGAAGATACCTTGATTGGCTGAGAAGGAACAGGAGAATAGAAAAGATGGTCTGAGGGAATCATGAAAACCAGCAGGACTCCACTTTTACACCCTCAAAATTGCAAATGTGAAAGACTCTCCTTTGAGAAGACAGTTCAAGAGCACCATGTTCCAGAATGGCAACAACCTAGAGAATTTGTTCATCAAAATTGGATTGAGAGTGCTCAGTGATCTAGGCACTTGATCACTACAGCCAAGAGAAAAGGAAGCCTGTCTTCTGCTCCAGCTGGCAGCAGACTTTGGCATTGTCCACATGGCACTGGTTTTAGGTGCATGTAGAATGCAAGAGTTGTGAGGTCAGGAAGGCTTCCACCCAGATTTCAGGAGAAGATCTGGGAGGCAAGGCAGTTTGCCCATGAGAGAGCAGTGTATGAAACTGTGAGTGTGAAGCCAAAGGTACAGTGGAGACCCCGGAAGTTTGGTGAATACAGGAATGTGGGTCGTCTGAGGAAAACTACAAAAAGGGAGCACAACCAGCCCAAGAGATAAACCATGGGAGCTACAACCACCACAAGTTACTCAAATGCATTGGAGCTACTCAAACTCATTGGAGTTCACACCTTGACACAGATTGCCTCAGTTGTTGTACATGGAGCTACAAGACATATTGTTCACTGGATTTTGGACTTGCTTTGATCCCATTCATTTGTGTCCCCTCATGTGTGTCTTTTGCAATGGAAAAGTCTATTTTGTGCTGTTCATTGTTGAAAGTGTTTAACTTTCTTTTCACTTGTACAGAGTCTCATGGCTGAGAGCTTGCCTTAAATCTCAGAGGAAACTTGGGACTCAGATTTTTCAGAAATGCTGAATTGTTAAGATTTTGTCAACTCTTGGAAATGGATTAAATGCCTTCCGCATAGTGGGATGTGCATGAGTCTGGGGGGCCAGGGGTGGAATGTTACAATTTGTGTCTAGATGTCCCCCAAAACCTCATGAAGTTATGGGTGCAGGCTTTTCAGAGGTGGCTGAATATAGAGTTTGTGATTGTTTCAAAGTGCCATGTTGGAATTAAGGGCATGAGTGCTACACCTGCCCTTGGGTGGGTAGGTTGCATACAATATAAGGGATAGAAACTGCTTGGTCTTTTTCCTTTTTCCTTGTTGCTTTGCTCCAATCGGCCTGCTATGAGCTGTTCTCTGCCAGTTCACTCTGCTTGGTGCCAGGAGATTATGGCCTGAAACCTCCACCAACTGTGAGCTAAATAAACCTTTCCTTCTCTTAACTTTGGGCATTGGATTTTTTTTCTCTGCAAGGAGAGAAAAGTAACTAAGGCACAGCTCATTGATGACCTCTCTCTCTTTACATATGTATGAATTGAGAAAATGAAAGGAGGAGTGAGAATAGATTATACAATATTCAAAACTAGTTGAATCAATAACGGCTAAAATATTAAATTTTTGTTTATATTCACTGATAAAGCACCTAATATCAAATGCTTTCACACTTGATTTTGAGTTAACCAAGCAAATAACAATAATCTCTCATTAATTTAACAGGAAACTCTTATGAAGGTAAACACCTTAACAAGGTCACTGTGAACTTTTTTCTCACATTGTGGCTCACAGTATGGAAAGAAGTATTTGAATAGCAAAGTCTCGCCCTTTCACTGTATTTAAATTTCATTAAATTACATAAAGTCACTTACAGTCTTGGCGTCAAACATGCTGAATCATTTTTTGGCTTATTTTGAGCAGTGTGTGAGGTTTTTTTTTAAAAACTAGTCTGTCTTAGTACCACTGCTAAGAGAATTGTTTCAGGTAATTTACTTTAATACTTTTTCTAAGTTCCCTCTTCCCAAATAACTTAAGTACAAATCGCATTTATGTTGACCCCTTTTTACTTCTGGGACCAGAGAAAGCCATTTTCATGCTTGCATCTGGTAGGTATATCTCGAATGTTGAATGAACTATGTTTTTAATTATCCACTATGTCCTTTGGATTAATTTTCAACATTAGTCCCACAACTCTAAATGCTTTTCAATACATTTTAGCAAGGTTAAGCTTTCTAAATTTAGAAAACATTTATTGGTACAAAGTAAATTGCAAATAGAAAGGTGACTATTGCAGTTACAAGAAAGTAGATTGAGTTGTCTTATGTCTAAAAATTTCAGAGTATTGATGGAAAGATCACTTTCAGGGATACATCATTTATTTTTTTTCTTTGTTTGTGAGATGCTAATGATAAAACTCAGGTTCTTATACATGTTAGGCAAATGGTCTATCACTGAGCCATATCTCTAGGTTTACGATATCAATTATTTTTCATTATGGTTACATCAGTCTGCTCTGAGTCCAAGGAAAACCAGTCAATCCTATGGCCCTATAAGATATCTTCTTAACCATAACTCCCCAAATCTGACCTTTTCCCCTGCAATGTAGCTTTATATCTGTTGATTCAGAGTTCTCTAACTGAGCATAAATTATTATTGTCATTACCTGGAATAACTTATCTGTTTGGAAATCTCTTCAGAAATGGGTTCCCCAACCCTAAAAACTTCATGATTCAAGTATAGTGGATGAAAGTGTAAACTCTTTGGGGAATCTGGTTATGAATCACTGAATGAAACAGAATCTTTTACTAATCACAGATCTTCTTTCGTTTGAGAAACTTAAATTGTAATGTTGAAAGTGGTTTAACCAATTAATATAGTTATGTCTGAAAGAAAATGCCAGGTAAGTTCTCTTTAGCCTTAGGTGAATTATCTATCTTTTTGACCTAGTAGACCAAAAGACTCTTGTATTCAGAAAGAACAATAGGTAAATAAACTATTCCTGCTCGCAGATTTTCTGTGAAATACGAGCATTTGCAAGCTTCTGTAATACACTGCATCTTAATTATGATATCAGTTCAATCAACTTTCATCATAATTTATTGCTTTTTTTTAAGATTCGCTTCCTTGACAGCCTAAGACTAATCAGTATGAATTGATGCCACACAAATGTGTGAAAAATATTCCGTCTCTTCCTTTACAGTTATGGTTTATTTGTGCACATGACATTTGTTCCTTTCTCTCCTGCCTATTTAGGTGGAATTCCACACATTTAAATATGCCAGGTTTGGGCTTCTGTTTGCTTTTTTAAGGTGGTAGTTTCACTATAACTACATATTTGTGGAAATAAACTGACCATATGAAGAGAAGACTTTGAACATGCCCACTATTTACTGGCACTGAAGAGGCCTGCATAAGGAAAAAAGATGAAGAATCAAGAAAAATGGGATAGTTTTTTCATATAAGCTTTCTGCCACAAGTTTTGACATCACAGATTTTTACTAGGATCTAGAATCTGTTACCAGTAAGGTTGGTCGCTAAGTAATCGATATCAACAAGGGCATGGAATCGCCTAGCAGGAAGGGTCTGCGCTTATTTCCTTGTGCTCCTCACAGACATTTGCCAGGAATCTTAGAAGCCAAACAGCAGTGAGAATCTGGCTTGTCACAGGCATTCACTGTTCCTTAGTGTTTCTGAGGAAGAGACCGTTGTGGTATAAATAATACGTTCAAGGGAACAGAAGAAAAAGCTTGCTTTCTTTGCATGTTTAGTGACTCTTGCTGTGGCCCAAGGGAAATTGTCCTCTTCTGATTATCTGCCCATCACCAGAAGCATCTCAACAATATAAGAAACTACAGAGATTCATGAAAACATGGATTCAAAGTGGTTTGTCAATAACGAGTGGGAAAATTCACAGCATTAAGAGCCTCTATTCTCTGACTTTTATGCCTTTGGGAAACAGTGCCATTCAGGACAACTTGAATTTAGAACCATGTCTGGAAATAAATAGGTGGCCTGATGTGATCTTAAAAATTAAATAGGACTGCAACAGCCAGGAAAGCAAATGGGAGGGAATGTAACAATCTCCTCTCCGCGTCCTAGTGCAGCTCCAGGACTAGAAGATGAACTGTGTACCATCGCTATGTAACACAGACAAGCAGATCTTGGCAGAGGTTCTTTTTTTTTGTTTTTAGTGCCATGAATCGAACTCATGACCCAGAGCTTGCCAGGCAGTTGCTGTGCTTCTGAGCGACATCTCAATTTGGCAGAGATTCTTGATGCAGAAGAGCATTTTCACTGCAGAGAGTGAATGCAGAACCAACAACGAGGTTCTGAAGGTTCTGAAACTCAGAATAGATGACCACAGTGCAGGTGATATAGTAGACAGCAGTGCAGACCTCAGAAGATGAGCATAACCTGGAAACCAGGAATTTTCTTCAAACTATTTAAACTAAAAATTGAAATTGGAATCTAATTTCTGATGTCCTAATTTTTCAAATGATGAAGGTATCCGTTGTCCTAAGTATGTGATTCAAAGTCAATCCTCCATGCCTCGCACAGTTCTCGGAGTTGAAGCACCCTCAGCACATGATTCCACATGGACACCTGTGCATATTAGAGTTCATAGGAGCGTTAGACTTTGGTTGATGGTGTTCCCAGTTACCTACCTCATCAGGCCATGGTGTCCCACAACTCATAAAAGCAGCTGTAGACACTGCACATCGCGCCTGCTCATCTGCTACACATCCCAGCTGATCTTCATTAATTCTTTCTCACATTTATCCCATCTCATCTGCTTGCCTCTGAATTCTGGTTTCTTTAGTCACAGATGAAAAATGTTCATTGAGCCTGCCCAAATATAACATTCATATTTTCCCTGGGACTGGAATGTGTATCTCATTTATGGAGACTGTTTTTACTTCCCAGGTCTAACATTATGATTTTCTTGATGGAAATTCCCTGCCTTAAGTGTAGTTCTACAGACACAGCGTTCTCAGCCAGGTTTCTAGTGGGCCGCCCATAGGAAATTATAAGTAGGATCTAGCAGAAGTTAGAAGAGTGAATGTAGAGTGGAAATATGTCCTGAAAGTCTTTGTGATTCCATAAAATAAGCCAAATTAAAGAATAAGTGATTGCCAAGAAAGAAATACAAATGGTTTATTAGCACATGAAAAGATGTTCAACTTCTCTGAAATCAAATAAATTCACATAAAAGCATACACCATTGCCTACCAACAAATTGGCAAGATTGCAAAGATTGATAAAAACTACTATTTAGTGAGATGTGAAGAAACAAATCTGAAAGGCATTAATGATATCATAAATTGGCACAAACTTCTGCAAGGAAATTATGAGTATGCAGTAGAATTTTAAATATTGGCATGGCATATATCTACTGGTGGGGCTGCTGGCAGGGCTGTGGGGAGAGTGTAGATAGGTACAACCACTGTGGAAATCAGTGTGGAGATTCCCCAAAAACTAGGATTGGTGGTCCTATTTGACCCAGCTATTCCCCTTCTGGGTATTGTCCCAGAAGAACTGAAAACATCATACAACAGTGATATATCTGCACCCATGTTTATAGCATCATGAGTTTTTAATAAGTAAATCTTGGAAGCGGCCCAAATGCCCATCAACCAAGGAATGGATAAAAAAGATACGGCTTTTTTTAATATACAATGGAGTACTACTCAGCTATAAAGAAGGATAAACTCAAGGTATTTGTAGGTATACATATGCAACTTGAGACAATACTCAGGGAAATAAATCAGACTCCCACATGTAAATATTGTATTGTCTCTCTGGTGTAAAATGCTGAAACAGTAAATAAGATCCAAAATGTACAATAGAGTTTGTGAAAGTGAAAGGAGAAGAAACTGCTAAAAAGGAAAGAAGAACTGAGATGGGGGAAAGGAGAGAAGAATATTTTATATATATATATATATATATATATATATACACACATATACATGTGTGTGTATATGTATATTATGATAGACAATTTTACTACTAATCTCTAGATGGGGGAAAGGAGAAAAGAAACAAAGGAAAAGAATATTATATATATATATATAATATATATAGTGATAGACAATTATACTACTAATCTCTATTAGTTCATCAAAAAGAACAGTTTGTGCTTTCATTGTTTGATCATTTTTTCATGCCTATATCATGTAATCTGAACAACTGCTTTGAAGATAACAATATGCAATATATTAACCATGGTTAATCTCTGATTATTTTGTTTTGAAATTCTGTATCATCATTTTTATTCTTTTCTCATTTTAAAACTGGAAAAATTATAGAAGCTGTCATTAGTTAAACAAATCCATGACCACCTTGCTGCAAGTTTGGTACAGTTGTTACAGGGGTTATTGTTTGGTACCCCAAACCAGTTGCTCCTACCATCTGACTTACAGCTCAGAAACCTTTGCTTTCTGGGTTAGTTTCTCTAGGAAATCTATTGTTTTTGTGGGCTGTTTACTGCAGATTGTAGCCTAGATTTTATTTTACATATAATCTGGCCATTGTCTGTTTACATATTCAGGTTATCATAGAATTTTTCAGAAATAAATAGTTGCACAGTGATATCTTTAAAGAAATAATTATTTCAGAAAACATGAAACAGATAAACATGATTTCCAATCTGTTATATGAAAGACTGTGGCAAATAAGTGAAGCTATGGTTTAGACAGAGATACGCAATCTGTCAAAGTAAGGCATGAAGGGGGACATCACCCCATTAGTAAAACACCATGGTGCTACCTGCTTAAAGCATCACCTTTCGTGAAGCTGGGAACCCATCTTGAGAAATCCCGGAGTCCCCAGGCCACAGAGGAGCCACCTTTGGTCAAAGTTAAGTGTATCAACTTGTTGTAGCGAGAAAGGTGCGCACCATGGGACAATGTGGGCTGAAAGAGTTCGGGGAGGTAAGTTATGGTTTGGGCTTTTGGTTTTGGGGAGGAATATAAAGAAATAAGGTTTAATTTTGGATTGGAAGCAGTGGGGAAGCAGGGGTGATTCACTAATTTAAACACCTTTTATTTAGAGGGAAGGGTAGTACTTGTATTGGCTAGGAGGGAGAGATGTTAGGACACTATGGAAGCTTAGTGTGCTTGTTTAATTTTCATCCCCACATGATCATAGAGTGACTACATGTGAAATTGGTAAGGAATCGATCACGTGGCATAGCATATTGGTTCCCAAATGATGTGAAGAGGTATCTCCTCAACCCCAAGACACATATTCAACTGCACCTTGGCATAGCATAAATTTTTACGGGAAGCATACTAAGATAAACATGGGAGTAGTTTTGTCTGTTCTATAAACACTACTACTTCATTTGGACTAACTACTTACCACATGGTGTAGCTCTAGGTTCTTCTTCTGGTTTTAGGGGAGCCATGGAAAAATTATACTGAGACACTAATTATGCCAAGAAATGAGCAATGTGGGGAATATGGCCTTGCTATTACCTGATGGGCCAGGTACCGGTGCAGATTATCTGTCAGGTGTTCTACTCACTGATCCTCCAGCACACAAAAGTTGAAAACTGTGGGAACTGCAGGTCTAGCCCTGTGCTGTCTAGCATGGGCGCCACTGGTCACGTGTGCCTATTTAAGTAACAATGTCAAGAAAAAGCATAAAAGTTGAATCCTGAATCACCTTGGCTATATCTCTAGTACTCACTGTTACAGCCGACCACTCGCCACTTTATTCAATAGCGCAAGTTGAGAGCATTTTCATCATTTATCTAGCTCCGCTGGGCGATGTGTCTGGGCGGAACACAGGGTACAGGGGCTTCTTTGCTGGTTCCTTTCTTCTGTGGCCACATGGTCTCTAAATTCTATGGGCTCAGTTTCTTCTACAGTATGAAAATGGGTTTGCATAAAACTTACTCTTCACATTAACGTTTTCATATCCATTATTCAAAACTTAAGAAATGGTCAAGTTTCTGTCATTTGTTCATGAATGGGGGATAGGTGAGTTGAATGACAAATTTTCATCCTACAGTAGCAGTAATATTTCAGTCTGAAATATTTGCCTTTGTGCTATTGTAGCAAATCTTAAGCATTGCTGTCAGAACTAATGTTTGTCTGCAATGGAAACTGTTTCTTTTTTCCACAATGACAGCAAATAACAAACTATCCACTTCATTTTTAAGAAAAGCAACAGTAAGACAACAGATAAATTCACATGCATTTTCTTTGGAACCAGGCATTATTGTATCAAAATGCTTAAGCTCAATATTATAACATTTTTTAGAGGACAGGAAACTAAATTAATGTTCCATTTTTTTCAGATGCTGAGATCCTGCGAGGATTCTTTGCGGACCCTGGTGCTATCTAAGTCCCCTGCCTTTTGGGTAAAGTGGACTTGGGGAAATAGTTACTTTCCCAAGTAAGAAGTAGTCTTAGGCAACTACTACAGTATAAAACGTCATTTGTCTTTATGGACTTTTAAAAAAATTCCTTCTACAAAACATCAAAACCCACCATACCTCTTTCGGGATATAGATTGATAGAGAACATTGTCTTCAAAAGTGTATACCACAAACAACTCAACCTGGTGGATGTTTGAAATGAAAAATCATGTGCTGTGTAAGCGTGAGGAATACTTTAACCTTGGTTGCTTCCTGGAGATTCAAGTTATAATAATTCCTCCGTCCATTTGAGGACTGTACAAACTATCGAGGAAGATCTTCATTAGAATCTTGGTTATCAATTTAGAAAAGTTACCAGCCTGCGTTAGTCACTTTTCTTGTTGCTGAGACAAAATACCCAACACCTAAAGTTAAAGGAGGAAAGGTGAGTTGTAGCTCACACGTTTTACTGGTTTCAGTTCATAGTCGGCTGGCTCCAAGTCAGTGTGCCATTCAGAGAAGAAAGTTTATGGTAGGCAGAAGGCAGAAGGCAGAAAGCCACGAATAACAAGTGACAAGAAAGAAACAAGGCAGCAGTCCTCCCTCTGTCTCTTACGTTACATCCAGGCTGCCCACTCCTCAGTCGGGTAGCACTGACACCCTTAGTCCTGGCACTGCACCGAGAGCCAGTCCAGCCTCACATCCTTGATCCCAGAAGCACACACCTTTTATCCCAGCATCACACACTCACCTTGGAAAAGCTCCTCCTGGGACCGCCTGAGGCTGTGGGGGGCATATAGAGATGAGCCATAGCACAACCTCAATACATTTTAAAGATGCCCTCTTAAAATGAAGATAATTCTCTTTACCTCAAAAGACACGTGAAAGGAATACATAACTCATAGTTAGGACGGGCAAATGCACAGAAATGTCTGTTCTCTCTCTGGGGCTCTCCCCTTTGCATTGTGCTTGAGGCGGCCGGAGCTGGCCTCCATGCCCCACGTCACAGAAGACAAAATGGAGGGGACAGAGCTAATGACCAACGGTTAACAAATTGAAATATTTCTTTCTTTCTTCAAATTTCCTTTGTTCCAATACATATACACATGCTTACTTAATATATTTCTTAATGTGAGACTTTTAAATAATCTTCCTTTGTGTACTGTGGTCTTGATATTAATTGTGTCAAGACTTTTTTTCTTGTTACAGGGTAATTACAGATTGATTGTTTTGAATTTTGAAAATCAATTCAAAATAAAGGAACTCAAATTCTTCTATGACTTGTAGGAAAAAGTGATATATTTTCTCTTATTTCTCCAAAATCATTTCATTTTGGATTAAAAGATGAAGGTAGTAAAAAAATTTAATAGCTTAAAACTATTGCTAACTTTTGACAAAAGTGATACTGAGGTGAGGTACAAAATGCTAACTAGATGAGATCTGTCATGGAAAAGAGTTGGTTTTCAAATTGAGTGATATCCTTAGCTGAAAGGCAAAGAGCATTTAGAGAGAGGATGGTGATTTTGTTGTGCAGAAGATGCTACAGTAATCCAGGCTAAAGATGGATAACTCCTGAACTCAGATTTTCTTTCAATAAAGAATAAATGATTTTTCTTAAACTTTAATAGAAAAAAATCCCACATATTTTCATATCGAGGAAATACCTATCACTTTGAGAATGACCCTATAAAATAGTAAATTTTATCTTAGTTCTGAAATCTAAATTATATTCGATGTAGGGTAAGTTGTCCTTAGGTTATTTAACCTGCAATTAACTGTCCTATATCTTCTTTTATTAGAAATTACAGCCTGTCAATTTATAGCTGGGGATTTAGCTCAGTGGCATAAGCTCCTGTCTGGCAAGCATGAGGTCACGAGTTCATTCCTCAGTACCAAAAAAAGTAAAAAAAAAAAAAATGCCAATCTCCTAAATCCATCCTCTATATGCAATTAGTGGAATTTAGGTATTTAAGGGAAACCCTAATGGCCAAGTGTTGATGACAGATTAAAGCATTCACCTGAGGGTTCTGTCAGCAGAAACTAAGTATCTTGCTCAAGGGACAAGAGCTTGCAGGGAAGTGGGAGACCCCTACGAGCCAGACGAGAGGACAGCAGCCGAGAGGACTCCCCCTTTGTCTCATCACCTATGAACTCTTATGTCTACTGTATGAATAGTAAGAAAATCCATGTTTGGAGAAATACAATGCTTACTTTTTCATGGTACACAGATGGTCTAAAGTTATTCACTTCTTAATCTTGAACAATCCTTTTATTTTAAGAACAATACTAATTGTGCATGAGTTAACTTGACTACTGGAGTTGATTTTCTAATTTAGCTCAATGAAATTGCCAACTCGTTGAATTAACTCATTGATTAAAGTGAATATTTTTGAATCTAAGATCTAAATTAGATATCTTATTGAATGAATTAAAAAAATTTGCTGTTTCTTAAAATGTGCTGTGGATTTAATGTTTATATCTTCCTCAGAATCACAGCTATAACCTTGATGGGGCTATATTTGGAGTAAGAAAGTAATTACATAAAATCAGATCACAAGGGGGGAGCTCTGATCCAAATACGGATGGCTAGAGTTCTTATAAGAAAAAGATGAAGCAATACAAATGACAAATAAAAGTATGAAAAAAACTTTCAATATCATTGGTCATTCAAGAGATGTCAATTGAAACAACACTGAGATTCCATCTCACTCCAGAAAGAATGCCTATCATTAAGAAATCAACCAATAACAAATGCTGGTGGGACTACGGGGAAAAAAGAAACCCTTCTGCAATGTTGGTGGGAGTGCAGACTGATGCAACCACCACGGAAATCAGTATGGAGATTCCTCAAAGAGCTAGGATTGGAAGTTCCATTCGACACAGCTATTCCCCTTCTGGGTATGTTCCCAGAAGAATTAGAAACATCATACCACAGAGATATATGTGCACCTATGTTTATAGCAGCACAATTTGTAATATCTAAGTCCTGGAAGCAACCCAAAGGCCAACTAACCGAGGAATGAATATAAAAGATGTGATCTTTGTATACAATGGAGTACTATTCAGTCATAAAGAAGAATAAACCTGAGAGTTTTATAGATAGATGGATGCAACTTGAGACCATACTCCTAAGTGAAATAAATCAGACTCTTGTGTAAACATCATATTGTCTCCCTTATGTGAGAAATTGAAGACAAAATAAAGTCTAACATGAACTATAGGTACTGTGAAATGGGAAGAAATTGTTTAAATGGAAAAAGGAACTAGGATGGGGGCAAGGGGAAAGGAAGGAAGAGAAAAGGAAGAAAAAATGTAAGTTAGTTATACTATTAGTGTCTCTTAGTTCATAGAAAAAGAAGGTTTGTGATAATACCAATTGGAGAATTTTTTATGCCCATATCTTTTACTCTGAGTAACTACTTTAAAGAAAATCATATGCAGTGTATTAACTACTGTTATTCTCCTATCATCTTGTGGAATCTCTCTGTCTCTTCCTCTCTCTCTCTGTCTCTCTCTCTGTCTCTCTCTCTCTGTCTCTCTCTCTCTGTCTCTCTCTCTGTCTCTCTGTTTCTCAGCTATGGCCATCACTTTGAGCACCTCTTATAATTGTAGAGGTCAAAGGTAACTGATTTTCATTTGGACCATTTTTAAATACACTATTTCGAAAGATTTATTCAAACTCATACTCTGTATGTTATTCATGGAGACTACAGAATGAAAGTGATGAATGTGATCGATTTTATTTCTACATTTGAAATTTAGGAATTTATTTTCATGGCTTAATGAATGCTAAATTGCTTACATGTTTTATTAATCATTTAAGACAGTAGATATAGTTTGGTACACTAATTAGCTTTCTCATGATTGGACAAAATACCAGACATCCACAGTTTAAAGGAGAAGAGGTTTATTTGGTTTATAGTTTCAGAAGATTCAGTCTGTGGTTAGCTGGCTCCAAGGCAGGGACATCATGGTAGAACAGCATGGCAGACCAAAGCTTCTTAGTTCAAGGTGGCCTGGTAGCAGAGTAAGGGAGTAGTGCCAGAGAGGAAGGGACCATGGACCACATGTAGACCCCAAGTTTACATCTCTACGACCCACCCAGGCACACCCATAAGTGTTCTTTACTAATCTCTTAGGTGGCCCTCTACCCAATCAGGCTGACGACTAAGCTTAACTGTCATATGTGGTGTGTACAATTTTGTGGTTGTCTTTATCAAAACAAAGTAGTGTACTCAAACCTTTGGCATTGTTCTTCATTATTGTTTTTCTGGTCCCTGTTGGTTTTTGAAAAGTGTTAAAGTTTTGCATTGTAATGACAAGGAAAACTATTTCTAACATTTTGTGTGTATTTTTATAATCCATGTAACCAGTATGGAGGTCCCAAACCTCTTCCGTCAGTGTGCTTATGACCAATAAACTATGTGTGCTCTGTATTTCCTGCTCTTGGGCTGAGTTTGGCTGATTTCATCTCATAAGAGCTCTGAAGGGTGACTAGACAGTAATAGGGCAATTTTAACATGGGGTGCACATCCTCTGTTGCTCTGCCTCTCAAAAGAGAGGCACCTTCCAGCTGTTGTCACTCTTGGCCCTGCCTCATCATCTTTTCTTCCATTACATTCTTTGTATTGCAAAAAGAAGAATGGATTTTATTTTCCTGATTACATCTTGACTAATACAAGAGTCTAAAAATCAAAATTGGCTCATTCCTCTGACTCAAGAAGTCTAGCAGCATGCAGTCCTAGGTTGGACTTGTTATTCACTAATTATTGCACTTAGCATGTAGCAGTTTATTCCTTATCCTGTCTTATGTATCCTATCTCAGCATACTTCCTTCTCCTTTCTTCCCATTGCTTTTTCCTCCTTCTGTATTAAAACTTTTCACACATTGAGTTTCTTTCGTTTCCCAGTTACCAGCTAGCAGCTTCTTACACTTTATATTTAAGCAGAAAGTTTAATTACATTCCAAAAACATTGAGCAATAGTTTGACTGATATCTAAATTGGTGGGCATGCAATTTCTTGTTGTTGTGGGAATTGTTCATTACAGAAATTCTCTAGTTTATGTTTGGGGTTACATTTCTTGTGTCTTTTGAATATTCACTCTGCAGTCACTTTATATGTAAGGGCAGCTTTGTTGTAAGAACTCCAAATTTAGAGAGTTTTAATCAAATATTGGCTTATTGTTCTCAAATGTAATGTCATCTGGTTATATTATAGCTTAATGATAGCAGGTAGAACATCTCCGAGGGTGCTGGCCTTTTTTATAGTTACAGGATGACTATGGTGTGTCACCATCGTGTCTGTGTTCCAAGAGGGAAGAAGGGTCCAGAGAGAGGAGTGATTCTCTCATCAGAATGTCAAGAAGTTTCCCCAAAGTACCTTGAAACATGCATTTGCTTTTATCTCCAGCATCACACTCAATTGCAATAGAGAAAGGTAAAACAAATATTTGTCTGGAAATAGGTAACACAGCTCCACAATCAGTGTTATATTATCAGAGGAAAAATGAGGAAGTGAATCTTAGGTATTTAACAGTAAGTATCACACTTTACAGCCTCAGAAATTAAGTACTTTGCTGATGCTCTGATTAGAATCATCACTGCAAGATTTTCAATGTTGTATTTATTTAAGTTTTTATCTTTTTCCATTTCATCAGGATCAGAGAGGATGCAATGTTTCCATTTTTAATCAGAATTGTGTCTCCATTTCTAAATTCAATCTTGCTTCCCTGTGAAACCTATCTTTTTCTCACTGTAATTTAATTTTTCAATCACTCTTGACTTTATTTTCTTAGTAGGAAATTTGATCAAACCATTCCCAGTTGCAGAGGACTAATTTACAGCAGCACAGTCACATAACTTGAATTATAATGTGGCAGCATGGGTTTTATGGCCACCGTTGAATGATAGCCATTCACAGCAGGGTCAGTCACAAACAAAATCAGGTCAGGGGGCACAACTCATGGAGATGGCAGAGAGATCAGTAAAGTGAGAAATACCACATGTTGTCTTTTAGAAAATGTCAACATTAGTCTAAATACTGTCAATGATCTTTCTTCATGGTGCAATAAACCTTGCTTTTTTAAATAATGAAACAGAAATTGAACATATTTAAGGTCTTTAGTTGGCCCTCACAATACTCACTTGCTTTTTATTTCTTCTTCCTAGTTTGGGCCAACGGAAGTCCTGGAACTGCTTCTCCAATGCCCTGGCACCACAGAAGGCTGGAAAGCTCAGTGCGTGGTCCAGAGAGGTGCTGCTCCCTGAGTCTGGTGGGGACTGCAGGCTGCTCCTCCAGCTGGGAAGCAGGTTTGCTCTGGTTCAGGCAATGTGCAGCATCTGAAAACTGGCAAAATAGAGTCTGATCCTTTTTCCTGGACAACACACCTCTTTCATCACGAATATTCTCTTTATACTTGCACCATGACAACTGGTTGTGAGTCAGAAGCTATTTCTCCCCAGTTAACTGCTAAAAATCATATTTTCTCCATAAACAATGAGAAATAAAATAATGCATATTGCTTTACTTTAGCCTAACATTTATCTGAGGTTTGTCATCAGATCCCTCTAGTATTCTGGGAGACCATGGAATAATCAAGCCTAATGAATCATGAAGAGCACCACCTCATTTACACAGGAAATTAGTTTTCCCTTTTTATGCTCACTAATCTTTCCTTTTAGTTATGGTAACATCCCTCAGGACTCTCTAGGCCCTCGTGTTCAAGCATGCTATTTTTATTTTTGTTCCTTTGCTTAACAATTGGAGTCAAAACTAGTATATGACCAAAAATATTATTGAATCTTTGTCCTATCTCTCTTTTTTCATCCTCTTCTTCCATCCTTCTTTTCTTCCACCTTTAAGACATTCTTGGGTACCCACTCTGTGCCAGGAGTTCTGTGCTGGGATGGAGCTACAGCAGTGCACAGCATACAAGCACTCTGACCACGAGGTAAGAGAGACGAACATAATCTCCAAATGAGAGATGGTAAAACAGAAACAATTACATATAATTTATGCTAGGAAAGACTATGTTACAGTGAAAATTGATTTTATTTATTCATTTATTTATTTAACAATGGAAATTTAAACTGGGGACTGCAGTATGTACACAAGTGAGCCGGAAAGCAGAGCTGGGGCATCTCAGACAGGAGGCTCAACCTCTGAAACAGGAAAAAAATAAAAAAATGGTGCTTTTGAAGCACTTAAAAGACTAATGTGTCTACAGAATAGTAAGAGCTGTGCTTGTTTGTTTGAAATGAGCCTGGTGAGGTGGTGTTGGAAGAGACAAGAGTTTTAGGTCTTTGGGGTTTTATACATAGTGGGAAACCAGTGATGATTTTTGAAGTTATCCAGCTGAAGATCAATATAATTTAGTTAGAACAAGGCAAGTCAGGAAAGCCACTCATAAAACTATTGTGTGAAAATGTATCTTTTACAGAATTTCCAGTGGAGTGGAGTGGTAGCTTTAGAAATAAAAACATAGTAATAGTAAGATGGGAAATGGTGTATTTTAGAATTCTAGCTGGTAATTACTGCATCGGACATGAGAAAGAAAGAAAGGTACAAACCTAAGGAACCTACCGGGTGTTTGCAATGAGCGGCTGAGTTGACAGTATTCATACTCACAGAGTTTTGGAAGACTGGGGAAGAATCGTATTTTGAGAAAAAGTATCGAAGATCACTTGTTTATTTGTGATGCCTGTGAGATACAAAGAAGATCACTGGATAAGTGGATCCATAGTTCACAAGGGCATACAGTTTGGGCATCATCTTCCTTTGAATGAAATATGAAGTTACTGGAGTGGATGAAATTTCACAGGACAAGAGCAGGATTAAAAATCTTCCTATACCAAACTCTAAAGAACATTAACTTGTTAGAAACTGTGCAAAGGAGCGGCAGGCAGAGAAGCAGACGATCTGGCGGGAGAGTATGGTTCTGGGCAGAGAAGTCTTTCAAAAAGGCAGGAATAGGTAACAGCGTCAAACACTACTGACAAGAAAGGGATGGCAGCAATACAGTCACCGCCTGGAGCCAAGCAGACACCGCCGGTCACCTTCACACGAGCAGCCCTGCTTGGTAGTGTGCTCTCTGATGGAATCAGCTCTGTGAGGTTTCTCACCTGCAGTTTATCAAAAACATCGACCTCCATGAGCCACTTCCCAGAGTCATTTTTCTGTACCTTTATCCTTTTAACCTGTCTCCAACTTCCATACTGTTTTTCTGCCTTCTTTCTTCAGAAGCTGTGAGACATAAGCTCCCACAACTACTCTCCTCTCTCTAGCCCCAATTGTATGTATCCCTGCGTGAGTCTTCCCGTATTTATGGCTTGTCTTGATCTCGTCTCCCTCTTTTTCCTCCGAGAAATCACCTCAGGACTTACTGTCCTTCCCCTTAGGTTGACAGCTTCTGTTTTGATTTACTCTGCGCCTGGAACTATGCTGAAAGTACTCACCCTCCAATACCTCCATGCTAACCACTCCCAACTTCCTTCCCCTCACTGATGAAATTCTTAGGGATAGTGTATACATATATATTCTCCAATTCTCCTACGGAAAAACCGCTCTCTCCCCTGAGTCCTGGCATACTTAGAGGTCACCACAGCTATGGAATTCATTCTGTGTCACATTTTGGTATTAAATTTGAAGCTCCTTGAGGGCAGATGGCCACATCTTATTCATGTCTACAATTCTCTCACCAGACAATGCCTGATTCAGGTGGCTACTCCTTAATTACTTGAGGCATTAATAAATATATTTATAATTTATTTTAATTTGCATAATATTACTCTAAATATAAAATACTGACTTTAATAATGTA
Organism: Dasyprocta punctata; assembly: GCA_004363535.1. Lineage (NCBI taxonomy): Eukaryota > Metazoa > Chordata > Mammalia > Rodentia > Dasyproctidae > Dasyprocta > Dasyprocta punctata. The sequence continues at coordinate 13,471 of RJWM01003830.1, read as the reverse complement.
CTGCACATCTTGCTTCTCCAAGATAACTCCCTTTCCATGGTGGATATAGCGAGTGTAGGCTCTGTAAGCAAAACTGGCAATATTCCTCAGAGAAAAGACATTTGTAATCTTTCTTCAAATTAAGCCAATGTATTAAAAAGGTCGCAGGTCTTTTGCTGATCTCAGAGTGACAGATGACCTAGCAATACATGGACTATTAAAATCTTAGACTCCGTTTTTAAAACATTGTTGCACCATTAGACTTTAGCATATAGAGAAGATTCTGCATTTTCATCCACTGGATTTTAAAAACCAACTCTTAAAGTTATCATTTAGAGTAAACTGAACATATTTGAAGCTATTTTTATATTTATGTAATTCTAAATGCCTGGGCATTCATCAGACATTTGTTTTTCAAAACTCAGGTCACATACACGTCTTGTGTAGTGTATTTTTCAGGACATTCTTTTCATCTTAAGTCCTATGATTTAAACCGTATTCAGTGTTGTCATCTGCTTGCTGATGCTTGGAAGAGCAACAGAATTTTGTAGCAAGGGAGACCATCTGGATCCATAGGTTACATCCTGGGCAATATTTAGAAGAGAGACTTTCATGGAGACAAAGCAACCTGGCCCATAAATTCCCCTTTGCTCTTATCTGATGCTCCTGCTTTTAGTTCCAAGTATCAGATTTACCAAAGTGTGATATAAACACAAGTATTCAACCAGGGTGCTGTATTCCTACATGAAAAAAGTAATAGTGAATTTACATTTTTGGTGATAGAGTCAACTGTTTTACAAGTTCTATAGTGAAAACAGACTGCTATATAACACACACAAAAAAGGACAAAGGATAGATTTTAATTAAATGAAATTTTTCTAACAGAACTCGGCTCTTAAAATGCATGATCAATTTGCTCAGGTAAGCCATTTTGTAATGTGTACATATTTCAAAGCACATGTGGGCCCCAGTAAACATATGTAATTTTTTGTCAATTAAAATAAAAATAGTTTCTCAGAAGTGCATTTCTCTCTCCTAGTTTTAGTAGGAGGAGGGCAGAATACTTGGAACAGTGAATTCTGGAGCATGAGTTTACCAGCCACACGATTGTCAATTCTCTCTCTTTTAGAGGACTGATGACCTAAATGTCAGCAGATTAGAAAGGTCTAGAATAGGTGAAGATGTGTCTCTTAGAGGACAGGGACCTATGTGTGTCCAGAAAGTGGCATCTGCTTCCAGTTAGGAACTTGAAAAGGATCAGGAATGCTGGTATAGTTTATTTAAACAAGCAAGACAGGAAGATAACAAGGAATTATGTGCCTAGGGAGAAGATGGGACATAACCATCAAAGTTCCCCAGAGCTTCTAGGAGATTTGTAAAAGCACCTTTTAGTTTTCACAGCCCCATCCAAGGGTTGAGAAGGGCTGAACAGGGTGCTCGTGGGCTCAGGTAGGGGGCTACACCTGGCAGGAGTTGAGGGAGACTTGGAAGCTTTTGTGTGTATTGGTCCATTGCAGTCAAGGTTGGGATGAGCTAAACATCACTCCAGAGCACCATGTGCATAGTAAGAAACTAACAAAGGTTTTCAACCCTGCCTTCATAAATTACCTGTGAATCTTTATAAAAATACACTGGAGATCCTGTCTTAATTGATCTGGGGTCAGATTCCAGGAAACAGTATTCTCTAAAAGCTCTCCGGTGATGCAACATGAAGTCAGAGTTGAGGACCAGTGACCTGTAGGGAATCTACCCCATAATCTGGAACCAGAAGTAGCAAATGGGCTCACTGAGGACCAGGAACCACTCCTTACCAGCACCACGAAGCCCTTTTCTTCAAGTAACTCTTGTCACTGCTCTTTTTTCTCTCCTGTCTGCAAAATACTATCCACCTAAATCCAGAAAGACCAGGGTAGAGAAAAAATCAGACCATGTCCCTACCTAAAACAGACCAAATATGTAAGAAGAAAAATTGACAAATGAGCTCTGGGATCAGTCATACATGCCATTATGAGGTGAGGCAGAGAAGGTTATTAGAATCATATTGAAAGTAAGTGTAGGCGAAAAATAAAGCCACATCATGCTGACACTTGTTTTTATTATCTTCTCTTGCATGTCAGCCTACCCCCAAACCCAAAAGTCTTGAAAACTACTTGAAAACATCTAAGAATTCTGTAGATCAAGAAAGGTTTTTGTGGATCAAAAATTCAGTTGGGGAGTTAGACTGGATGATCCTTCTTGCCTGCATGGTGTCAAGAGGTGCTGTTTCCAGGTATTCAGCAGGTACGAAGGCTGTTTGGGAGGGTCCAAGAAGTTTCACTCACAGGAAAGTGCTGACAGGAAAGGTGGACTTACTTGGAGCAGTCAGCCATCTACACAGGGTCTCTCCAGCTCCTGAAGGCAATCAGATAGCTTCCGCGGCACCCAAGCATCCCAGCGCCAATGTACTGAGGGTTCAGAAAGAAGTGCAAGTTGTCTGGTGATCCTGCCTTGTCACATTCCTTTTGCCAAATTCCATCTTCCATGCAAGTTATGAAAGCCACATGATACAGTCCTCCTTCCATGGGAATCAATAGTTCTACTGTGCTTTGTGCTTATATGTGCTATGTCTGCCTTTGGTCACCTGTACTTCTAATCCCCTTAGCAGTTTGGGGATTATGTTATTTTTAATATAAAAACTTCCCCACTGTTTGCAGAATAGAGTTGAGACAATGTAGCCTGACTGATTTATTTTGGAGCAGAGTATGCTGAGGCCAAGAAATCATTTGAATAAAGTCATCAAACAAACTGGTTTTAAGAAAAGAACAATGGTGATCCTGTCAACTGACCACCGGTATAAAAACTTTTATTTGTTTCTAATGAAATCAAATGCATTATTTGAGGACATAACCAGAGTGTAAACCACAAGACTGTCATTGAGCTGGGACCTTGGAGCCTGGATTTTTAGCACTTCCTTGCAATTGCTTTTGGAGCAGTAAATGAACGCATAGCTTACACCTCAAGATTTTGCACAATAATAGCATTTGAACACCTGTACTTATTCATCCCATATGCCTAAACACCTGAAGGTAAAACAACACCACCATTAAACTACTCAGTGGGTAGTGCCATTCAGGACAGGAGTTGGAGAAAATCCATCTGCTTCTAAAAATGACTTCAGGAGAAGAGGCAAAAGCTTTAAAGGCACTCTTGGGGCAGCATTAATCATTCAAGTATTGGGATGATATCCAGGGACTTTGTGTTGTGTTGTGATTCACACATCCCGAACAGAAAAGTGATAAAGATGTAGGAATTTCATTCACGTACATGATTGATTTGATCATAAACAGAAAGAGAGGAAGTTGATGTTGGAGAAGCGGCACAGTTGAAGTTACGAAGGAAGCAGAGGATAAAAATGGTAAAAAGTTTTGAGCTTTAAAAGGTGTTATGGTTCAAATGACACAGCTGGCATGGAGATCTTTGGATAAGCCAAGATGGAGGTGAGAATGCACCAGAGTGAGGTCTGGGTATTGGGCTAAATAGAGATGGTAGCATCAGAGCAGAGAGAGGTGACTCTCACACACCTGCTACAGATGTGACACCAGGGAGGCTGGTGGGTGGTTTATAGGCTGATCTTGTGCTGGGGAGTTTAGGTGTAGATCGCTGGGGCATGAAAGTGCACAGAGAATGAACATCATCTGGGCAGATTTATAGGGGAAGGGTTCACAAGAAAGCCCACTTGTGGAAGGCCAATCACAGCATCCGGCGTGGTGCAGTGGAGAAGCAGCAGGGGCAGCCTGTGTAGTTCGTATTTCAATTCTCCTGACAGAGGAGGGTCCAGGCCACTGATTTTACACAATCTAAAATAAATACACAGAGCAGCTGTGTTCTGGGCTTAGAGAACATAGGCACAAAGGAATGAGTGAGAAAAAAAAATACTAATGCAACTCTTGGTCCCAGAACCACTGTTTTACTTTAGGGTAGCAATTTGGTGGCATAGCAATTTCATTTTATTTAAAAGTATTAGTGGAAGTCATTTCAATCATATGACAATTAATACACTTTGGACTTAACGCTGGTAGCAATGTGTAGCTACAGATCTGTCGTAGGGACTATGAGGCAGGATGTGTGATGTGAGCAGAGGACATTGCAGCTGGCAGCTGAATGCCCCATTAGGCCCAACTCAAATTTTTGTGGTTTTCTTCATTCTGTAGTTATTGGTCCACAGAGATGTTATTAACCCTAATGCTACTTTAATTAAAGATTTTCGTCTTCCTAAATCCTTTGGGCCCCTTTTTGGCATCAAGATCCTGACTCTATTCCACCAACTTGTGTGTGGTGGGCTGACTAATTTGCATTATTTATGATCTAGAGATGTTTCCCCACATGTGCTATTCTTAACTTGAATTCTGCAAGCTAACATTGACTTCTGAAATAACAGCATTTCTTTTAAACTAATGTTAATGCAATTTGTGAATTAGATGTTACTATCACCCATCAAAACGTTTTTCTTAATTATGAATAAAATATGCTAAACAAAGCCAAATATCAGACTAGAAAATTCTTTTACAAAAAAATGAGACACAATGCTTTGTTATGCATGCATTACTCAAAGATACACCAGATAATCTGAATTGCATAAGATGCACCGACTCAGACAAAAAGTGGGTTCTTATTGCAAAAGGACAGACTTTTTTTAAAACGGGAGAAAACGCAAAAGGCAGGAGGCTCACTTTACATTTTAAAACTGCTTGGCAGTGGTTTTTTCAGAATCTAGACAAATGACTATGTCTGAAATTCTCTTTTCTTTTTCAATAAAGGGTGGCAAAAACACTTCAGCGGTGGAGTCCATAGAGATTAGATAGTTTCTCTTTCTTGCATTATTGCTGTTTGTGTGTTGGGTGTTTCTATCTGCAGAACCGTGGACAGGGCCAACCTGTGCATTACACAGTTCAGAGCATGCGCAGACAGGTGCGCTCGGCAGTACGCGTGCATGAATTATTGTACTGAGCCGAGATTCATAGGTAACTGTGACTTACGTGTAACATTTTTGACAGAATATTGGCAGATACAAAATTTGCTTATCTTCAAAGCCTCACCATTATATCTGAGAGATTTTAGAACCTCATCTTTGTAAAGGAGATATTTAAGAATACTCTTTTCTGAGCAAGTAATTATAATCTGTGAAATTAATATTCTCGATCAAAGGGCATATTTTCATTATCCTTTAATCCAATCAAGTTCTTCAGATAAGGCCTCAGTGCAATAATGAAAATATTAAATATTAAAAAGTAAATAAATTTTAAAAAGAAGCATTGGAGAACTTTAAGAAATATGAAAAATGTATGAGCTTCACCACCAGTTATATATTTGTAACTTAGGGGAGGGTTAATCACAAATGAGAATTATAAGATTTTTAATTGTGCATAGTTCTATTGCTAGCAAAAGGTATGTTAGTAAAAATATTCAAGGCTTTTGACTTTAGGTCAAATGATTTCTCTATTAGATGTATAATAAAGATATATAATGCAAAATTATTTTAAAGATATTTCACATAATTTATATTAATCTTCTCATATGATAGGTATATTACAGGATAGTTTCATAAACATAACCCATGGAGCCCAAAAAGATTTCAAAAAATTTTGTAAGTTCAGTGTCACTATTATCTTCAACACGCAAATAAACCAAGGCCCAATGACTCAAAAACTTATGTAACCTTTCGGGGAAGTTAAATTCAGGATAATTATGTAAGAAAGTTGAGTAGTATAAACATTAACCTTCTTGTATCACAACGGGTTATGCTTTGTTTTTCTGTGCTGTTTCAGTAAACTGTGTTGTTCATTCTAAATCTAGTTTTTTCTAGTCGTACTGATTACCATAATATCTATTTTTCTAATGTATAAATCATTTTTTTCATTTCAATGTAAAATTATGATTCACATAACCATCTGAAGCTATTGCCATTTTGGCAGAAGCAGTAGATATAAATTGGTCTAAAACCCTCAGGTATCACAGTAATGACTATCAGTTAATTTTTAAAAAATAAATACAGTTTTTAAAAAACGTATCTGGTCTTTGAGTCCTTTCTAATAGACATGGAGAGGGAAAAATCATTTCAGAGCCTTTTCCAGTGGAACTCAGACAAAGCTAAGGACGACCTTGGACTGTTCTCTATGCTTACGTGTATGCCAGCTCTCTTTCATCTGAAAACGCTCTTTTATCTGCTCTGGGGACAGCCTCATCCAAATGTGAGTGACTGGGTCTTGGACAGTGTCTTCTCTGTGGTGAGCGGCTGTTTCCTGGGGTCAGGTATGGAGATTCCTCATTGTTTTGTTATTGGTGTTTCTCCCATTTCAGTCACCCTGGTTAGATATCTTCTGGGGCTCCCTTTTTCTAATTTCTTTATACATTGTATACTTCTATCTTCTGTATCTTTCAGTGAAAAAAATGACAACATCTTGAGAAACTGGAGTATCTCTAAAGTTCCTAAAGACAAACATGCTGTGAATGGGGGGAGAGAGAAGGGACCAATCTGAAGTTTTTTCAAGGAAAATATTTTTCACTGTGGGATTTTCTGATGATATGCATCAAAATCCTCTAAAAGCAGATCATAAATCTTTAACAAAGTCACCTTATGAATACCAGCATTTGAAAGTCAATGGTCTAGAACAGTGTCCCTAAACTATTTTTAAATCATGTGTCCCTTTAAATTGTGCACTTAGAAATTTTTTTCACGTGGTATTCTTGTGGAACTGTATTACTATGTTAGAAAAACCCACAAAAATACTTGCAGATATTGAACAGTAAGATTCAAATTGCTGAAGACATCAGATAGATTTGCCTTCCTGTTCTATGTGCTTACTGTGACGGTGATACAATCGTAATGCATGGAAAATTTATGGCACAATATACACTAGGGCCCTATTTTTGTTAATAACCGTGGGTACTGAGCCATCTTTCTATAGTATTACTATTTTTTATTGATCTCACAGGTACAAGATCACCACTCAGCTTAATCTCCTGGTGGAACTGATGAAGCAGCACAGGTTCTGTCTTTTCTAAGTGGTCCATCTCTAATAACCAATCAAACAAAATGTCTGCCCATTGAAAATGGATGTCAGATCATTAGACATGAGCTGTACCCAAAGTTTCTATTAGAGTATCAGCTCTGCCTGGTCCTAGATTCTGTGGTTTTTTTGTAGGAATCTTCCATACATAATTATAATTATTTAGTAAGGGTCAATTTGGTTATCATGTGTGGTGGATTAGCTAGTGGTCAACTTGTAACACCCAGCTGAACTGAATCAGGGTGGTGCGGGGTGTGGAAGTCCCAGCTGTGGGTTGTTGCCAACAGCATAAAAAGAGAACAGGAGGGGAAGACGTGCGCTGTCGATCCTCCTGGAGAAGCTTGTCTCACTGGTTTTCCTCATATGAACCCCACTGGTCTCATCATCAGAGGAGCTTGGGACCTCGCTCTTGCTGAGGGTGCCTGTAGTTCTTTTCGGGGGACCTTTGGGTCTTACTTTGAGTGTTGCTTCCTGGCTCAAGTGGAGATTCCTCAGCCTGCTGGCACAGATCCTTCACCCTGCTGGCACAGATCCTTCATCCTGCTGGCACAGGCTTTCGAGTTTCCACCGCTGACCTTCAGGCCTTCTCAGTGCAGATTCCTGACACAGAATTTTATGAGACATTGTTGTGGGCTCCAGGCCTCCAGTTGGACTCATTGTGGAGAGGACTTGTCATGGACTCTAGGTCTTCAGCTGGACTTGTGTAGGACATTGCTGGGGATCCAGGTCCTCAGCTGGATTCTTTGGGTCTCTAGTGTGTGGACAGATCTTCCACACTCTTTTGCATTTGACTCTTTGGGTGTATATTATAAAGTAATTCTATAAATTATGTGTCTTGTGTTAAACTGTTTCCTTTGCAAACCCTGACTACAGCATGTGTTTGCACAACTTCTTAAATTGCTTTAAGGGGTTGCAAGTAAACTGTAAACTTCAAAGAAACAGAAACCTGTGGCAACTGAGCCAGTGAGTGGGCCCTGGCACTGAACACTCACTTTCCTCCCTGGGGAACGACGTCCTACACCAAGAGTGACACAAACCCAGCCAACACAGCAGCCAGATGGACATAGTAGTACCATCCTGTGCTAAGTGAGGGATGGAGCCCAAGGTAGGTCTCAGATTTCAGGTAACATGCTCAGAGGTCTGCCGATTCTTTCTTACTGCAGTGGGATTCATTGGGTTTCTCTCTCTGATGTGTGTCAGTAACCATCATGACTGGCAGTCCACTGCACTTTGAACATAAATAAAGTGGAAGAGTCATGACAACTTTGCTTTTTCAAAACCAGAAAAAGGACCATTGCAGACAGAGAAGGAAAGTGAAAGCTTAGTGGGACTGAGAGAGCTGGAATGATTATAATTGGAGCTACACCCAAACTAGGCAGAGAAAGAGTGTTCTCTATGCTTCAGCCACGAGAAATTCAACATCATTTCTATATGGAGCCTGGGGCAATGAACTGACATGCATTTAAATTAAAAATCTGCAACATACTTGTACTTATCCTGCATCTTAAATCAGTCATGCTGGTTTGATATTTATTTTTTTTAATTTAAATGTGTCTCAAATGTTGCATGAACTGTACATTAAGTAGGGAACTATTATTTTAAAAAGAACAAGGCAGATGTTTTATTAGAGTTACAAAAACAGCAATAAACTCCTTTTGATTGCTGCTTCAAATGCTGTTATCCAGTTTCTGAGCCAGTGAGCAGACTCTAAAACATAATATTCCCATAGGAATAATGTGGGAAGTTGTACTTAATTTTCTCTGTGGTTTCAATTGCAGCAATAAATGGGGCAAAAGGTACCAGTGGGTGTGATGAAATAAATGAGTATCTGTCAATTTACAAGGTATCTACTGTTTATCTATACAGAGAACACAGTAGGGAGAAATATAAACTTGTAACTGATAAATTATAAAGTACAAACTAATGTTTTGGACAGGTAAGCTATTTTAATGATATAAATTGTGCAATATATATGCAAACTTTTTTGTACTCAAATTAGATTTATAAATAGGTAGCAAATTTATCATACATCTAAGTTCCTATTAGAAAATATATTCCCATCTTCATTCAAGGCAATTTTCATGCTAATTAGTTTTTTTGCATTTCCTCAATATGCATAAATTAGCATAAATATTTGGCTATATGTCTAGGATATATGTGGAAATGTTTTAAAAACTGAGAATAATTTGCAGAGTGTAATGTTGAAGAAAAAAGTAGTGTTCGTAAAATGTCGTTTCTATAATAAGATACTATTCCATAAATAATGTTTGTCCAATACATTGTTGTCTACAGTTATTTGTAGATTACAGATAGTGTTTATTAACAATTCTGAGGTATCAGTTACAAAAAACCTGGAAATTCTCAATGTTTCCTTTTGTAAAACCATATGATAAGAATTCCTCTGTAATTTGAAATTTTTGTGTAGATAGAAAATTAAATGTAAAAGTCTAGACCTTCATATCCCGTTTTTTAAAAAAGGACATATTGAGGTCTTAAAATTACTGGAGAAAAAATGTTCAGGAACAGTTTCTCAGCCCAAGGGCTGCTGAGGTGTGCAGAGCCGGTGCCTGACTGAGGCGTCCTGCTTCCTGCTTCCTGCTTCCTGCTTCCTGTTCAGAGCTGTCCCTGCCTCTGAAGAGCTCAGGCTCACAGCGGGGGTGAATGTTGCCTCCGTAGGCACCCCACGGATACCTGAAATTTGGCAAAAGAATACCAAAGAGAAGCATGAATAAATAAGTCATTTGGTGCAGAACTTGCTGTACTGTGAGATTTTCTCATTCTCTCGTTTCTCTGTGGCTTAGGGAAGGACTTGCCCAGTGCATTGGATTCCCGCTGTGGGCAAACCTGAGACTAGGGCAGTAACAGCCATCCCCGCTACTGCTGTCGGGCTGTCCTTAACTGCGGACACTTTTAGTGTTCTAATTCCAGTGTTTTGCTAAAACGTGCTGATCTGTCATTTATAATCAGTTTTTAATGTTTTATACTTTACATATTCTTATTTTATGTTTATATTAATTCTACAAAGTTTATACAACGGTTCACTTTTGGTTCTCAGAGTTTTGAAGGATATTTTTATAAAGAATTAGTTAGAGAGCTTCCAGTATTTTCTCAGCCCTAAGAATAGATATCAGGCCAGAGAAGGAAACTAGCTTTTTTTTTTTTTTTTTAAGTGTGTGATGCAGTCTTAGGCATATTCTACATACTGCATCTTTATATTTTACACTAACCCTTCCAAGTAGGAACGCTTTATTTTTACAAAGTGGGAGACAAAGATGTTAAGTAGCAAACTAGCTAGTGAGTATAAAAATTGGAGTTTAAATTAGGTTTATTTTACCTGACATCTTTCCTAAAACTATCATTCCCCTTTAGTGTATTGCTTCAGAGGTATTTGATTCATCTTAAAGACAATTTTATAAGATTGTTTCTTATTATTATACATTTCTAACAACTGAGCTCTTAATTGCTCAAAATTTTCAAAATGAACTTAGGGATGCTGTCTTCACATTTAAGCATGAATTAGTGTCAAATTCTAAGTTATAATTATTATGTAGTGTGTGGTCCTGGTTGTTGTCATTGTTGTATTTATTTAGGTGTCAGAGGCATTTTGACAGCATGTTTGCATTGATATTGTGAAGTGTATTATAGTCATCTATTTCTGAGGGACAAGTCATTTTATAAAACCTGACTCAGAACCATGTAAATAATAAAAAAAAACCTTGAATAATCAAAACATATTTTGTTCAAAATAAATGTGTGCTGGATTGTCCCCTTCCAGATAACATATATAAAATTTTACCACTTCTTGCGTTTTTACACTTGTCCAAATAACTTCTCCTAGTATAAGCATTTAGTTAGATGACTTCTTTGGTTCTGAGGGCTGAGCTAGCTCGGGGCAGATCTGATCCGATTTTGACGCTGGCTGCTGAAAGCAGACATATTATTTCCTCTCCATGATAAGTGAGATGATGGTACATCAGCTGGATTATGGCACCTTTTCTGGTGAGCTTGCTACCTATAAATAAGAAGCAGTACACTGAGAAAGGCTATTATTTATTTATGCTACTACCTCACAAGGCTTAATTTTGCTTAAATCAGGTAAAGAAATGATGCTTAATTCTAGATATAATTCCAGTATGACATTGTCAAGCAAATTAATACTTTGTAATCAGCACATAAAGCAATGTGATGTATGAACCTGAGAAACTAGATAAATATGACATACTGAAATAAATATTCTTTCTTATAACGCAGCTGACAAAAACAAAGTATTAAATTAGTTGATAAAATGTTTCATGGGTCTTTTGCATATATTTATCTAAAGGAAAATTACCCTATGACTCTAGAGAAGTTACTTAATTCTGATTTTAAGACACTGGCAGAGTATATGTAAGAAGTAAGAACTTTTTGGAAGATAAATTTGTGGGCACTAGGAAATGTACATCGAATCAGTCCTTCCAGTGAGTTCATAGTGGAAACAGAATATTTTAGGATGACAGAAATCTTTGTAAAGAACACAGCGCATGGGATCTGAAGTAAAGTTGTAATCAATGTCCACTGAATTACAAAATTGTCTGTGTTGCTTTCCAGGTATGCAAACTTTAGCTATACATTATGATAATTGTAGGTTGGGGTTCTGGCTGTCAAAGCATAGAATGGTTAACCTGTTTCACAAAAAAGGAACAGAAGTGTTCAACATCGTGAAAACAGTCATAGGAGTCTGAAAATTGACTAAGGCAAGAGAACAAATTTGTATTCACTTAGAAATAAATAAATATGCCAGAATTTTTAGAACAATAATTGACAATTTTCCTACCTGAGTCCCTTTGTCTTCTCCTCTATCCCTCTTCTCACAAGTCAGTAGGAAAAAAATAAGAGTTTTATGTAGGGAATTGGTCAGAAAACCAACAGCTTTGCAGTCAAAGGAAGCTCATTTGGACATAATGCTACCATTTTCCTACAAGAAAGAGTTCAGTGTTCACTGATTGATTGTCTGGGGCTCTAAATAACTACCTCAAAAATAAGAATTGGAAATATGTGTGTATAATTGTAGTTTTTCCTTTATTTTTGAAATTTCTTTTAAAAACATGAAATTTTAAAATAATAACTACGAATAAACTGAATATTTAATTCAAGGGGTGGAAAAATCAGACTAAATACAAACATGATTCAGCTATTTGCTAGACATATTTATAATTTAATTCACTCCTCCAAGACCACTGCAGTAGGGGAGGAGGGAACCCCAGCTCTTCACATTAGATTTAAAGGCAAAAATAGGTTGAACATAAAAAGGTAGAAAAGAATGTACTCAGAAATTACAAGACAACTGGGAACTTAAATTAGTATCAAATATACTACTTAAAACAAAATTATTACTAGAAAAAGAGTTCACATTTCATAATTATAAAAGATTAAATAGATAATATTTTGTATTTCTTTACTTGGACTTTCCCTTACTCCTTACAATAATTAAAGCTAAAATCCATGAATATCATGTATAAAACATAGCATTGTGACAGGTAGACAGAGGAAGCATGTAGCTGGGGACCTCAATATGCAAAGAATGGCACAGGGGTGGCTGAGTTCCCCAGGTTTTCTAACTGCCTTCCGTGTGTCAAATGTGGGTCCAGTGCAACCAGCAAACTTGAGTTGTTGATCAGCATAGTAAATAAGAAAGCAGTGTCCAAAGCCAGACCTCTTTAGTAATGTGACTGGGAAAGAAGCATTCTGATAAGAGCTTTATATAGTTACTATTCTAATCCAGTCGAACATCACAGATGAGATGGTGGCCCCTCCTGACCTGCAGCAACAAATGCTGAATGAAATGCATAAATACTTTGTGGTTACTACACTCTCACCAGTACTCACATTCAGGCAGGCCCAGGGCTCCCAGTTGTTCTGTCAATGGAGACCTGGAGGGAACCCTGGACTTGGTCCCTACCTGGAACTAACAGCTCCCTTCCCTTTGCTGCCCCTATGTTGTCTGTGGAGGCTGAGGGGGAACGTTACCAAGACCTCAACTCACCCACCTAGAAGCAGGTATGAATCCCATCTCAACCAGCAGCAATTAATTCCCTCCTCTAAAGCCACACTGGAGCCGATGCTTCCAGCATATGAACGGTTGGGGGAACAAACAATATCCAAACCACAGTAATCATCTTGGTAGAACTGGTTTTAAATTAAAATATATTTAACTAAATTGGAAGTTGCTAATTTTTTTTTTTTTTTTTTGCATAACTCTTTATCTGGGATAACAATAGGGCACTGTGTGTTTTCTTCTGTTCTGTCTTTCCACTTGAATTTTAATCTCTGCTTCAGGGAATCATGTTATTTATGCAATGCAATTTTTATGGGAAATATAAGCAATTGGTGCAGCTTAGTACTGACTCTATCGAGCATGCATTGGTCTGTTGGTTGTGTCGCACAGGAATGAGCAGAGCCCTGTCATG